>VKOC01016550.1:0-96757 GCA_009364415.1 Spea multiplicata
CCTTCAAACTTACCTTGAGGAGTCCTGCCGGCATCTCATGTTGAGCGCCGGAATAGTCCGGCGCTCAGCATGAAACACCGGCACCGCAACGGAGTCACGGAGAGTAAGGGGCGTCGAGCGGTTGCTGAGAACTTCACGAGCAACCGCTCGGCGCCGCTGCCCAGGTCATAAATGTAAACATTGGGGGTTTTTTTTGTTTGTTTTAACTTTATTTAACATCCTCCATGTTAAACAAAGTTAAAAAAACCAACAACAAAAAACCCGAATCGACGTTTTAATCTATGGTCCAGAGGGGGCGGCCAAGACCCGCGGCGGCGCCCCCTGGAGTGTGGCGCCCTGTGCGGTTGCACAGGTCGCACACCCCAAAGGCCGGCCCTGCACATACCCACATACAGTATCTGCATAACCAGTGACTGCTATACACACAAACCCTAGCTACTACCTGCAGAGTATCTCTCGTCCTGTAGCTGCAGGCTGCTGGCTGGGGATCCTCACATAGTAATCATGATTTTTGCCTTTTGTTTACAAGCAGAGAGCCACATAGCTCCAACTTGCAGCATATACCTCAAAATTACGCTCCTTACAGTCTCTGTAAATATATCTGCAGCAGAGGGTCCCGTGCACCAAGTGGGTCCCCATCTGGGCTCCCACATCACCCAGCACAAGAAGTACTATATGCATGCAGAAGTGGGGACCCCTTTGCCACCAGTGATGCTGGGACAATTGCCCATTGTATATCATTTCCCATGCCGAAACTTATATCTCCCTTCTTCTCACTCACCATTACAAGCCAATCATTATCTTAACAATATTGCAGCTATAAGTAAACAGGGAGTAATAACTTTGCAGTTCCCAAGAACAGTAACGTAAAAAATATATTTTTGTCACGCTATAAACTTTAGGTAGCTTCTGTATATAGCTACAATGCTTATCATAACCTATAAGCATTATTACATAGGTTTATTTATGATACAGAACTGTAACATGTAGGGTATGGGGACATTGACGGATGTTTATTTGAAGGAATTTAAACAGCAGAATTTACTACAGTCGATATTTGTCTATTTAATACACAGAAGATAAATAATGATTTTCTGTGTGTTTGGACATGGAGTGGAATAAGAGATTTGGGAGAGGATTATCCGAGCAAATGAATGTTACTGGTTAAGCCAGGATCATGTTTGACTTGTGTAAATTATCAATCAGGTATCCTTAGTTAAAAAAATATTGAAGTGTAATTCAGAAAGAAGCTACATGGTATCGCTGACACTGGTTTATATTTTTCATATTCAGCAGTATCATTCAGATACTGATTACACACGATATACTTTAATCAATACAATGGCAGGAATCCCCAGGAGGCTTTATCTCCATGGGGGAGGGTCATGTGTATTATCATACAAACAATAGACCAGCTCTTAGAAGGGTATGATGGATGTAAGATAGCTCTGAATACACATCTGCAGCTTAGCCTTGAATATAATCAGCGACTACAAGAAATTAACTATCCTCCTAATGGTGTACCAGGTGCTGCCAGAGAGATATCATGTTCAGGAGGCTATAACAATTGATTATGTCTTTCCTTTCTGGAAAACAGTGCCAGCTAAAACAGAAGCTCGGGTTTAAGAGCACAGTCCTTCGTATGATGTGTAAGGAAGTGGTCATGCATCTTGCAGCTTAATATCAATTCACCAATATGTCCTGGAGTTTCATTTTTTTTTTCTCCTGCCCAAGAACCCAAGTCACCGTCAACAGCTTTCAGGAGGTGGAGATGACTGAAGATGGACATCATTTTATGCACCCTTTGTAATAGGAAGATGTTACGTCATAACTAAGTGCACCACTAACCATAAAGGAGAACTATCAGCCTTTAAGCATAATTAAATATTGATTTCTTAAATGTACCTATAGCATGTGCTTTTTATTTTTTAGTCTACATAATTGTTTTGGAAATACTGATATGTGTTTGGGCACATGAAATGTTGGTGGTATGAGGTGTATATATATACACCATTAGTTATGTTTATTATCTGGACCGAAATGAAAAATTGGGTAATTTTTATTAAATGTTATGTTGTGGGCTATAACGATTAAAATGAGAGGTACAGCTAGATGGAAAAATCTATGTGTTCTGTATCTTTGTTATCACCTAATATATGTGTATTATCAGAAATATCCACAAATCATCGTTATAAAGCAGCAACTATAACGCACTTTAAACTGTTACAGGAAAATATTCCCCCCAACCACTTTTTGTCTGGCACAGACATGAATACTAATATACAAAGAACATTTGGGGAGAACAAAAACGAAAACATAACAGAGCAGAAATAGTGGGAGAAATACGTAGTAGAAATAATATATTATACAGAGCTAGAGCAGTGGGTTTTAGATAGGAGAAGCAGAAAAGGAATGAGAGGGGGAAGGAAAGGATAGGCAAGACGGAAGGTATTGCTGTAATACTGTAGATGTGAACCATAATCACATATTACTGTAATAAACTAAAGTTTGAAAAAGTGTGATTAACTCTTAAATTTAGTTTATGTAAGAAACATTTTCCAACTTGATGAGATGACTTTATTTTCCTAAATTTCCATAGAGAAACTTAAAGGGTTAGACATTTTTTTTCTTGACACCCTGTCTGTGATGTTGGCTTACACCCTAGTGAGAAAAGCTAGTGTGCTTCTATCAGCAAAAGTTGTGGTTTAGATGTTCAATTGTGCTATGCATGCTCACACTAGCCATTGGATAATGCCTGGTGGGCTTGTCTCCTATGGCCATAACTGGGAACTCTCCAGGGTTGACCCAAAGTCTCTCAGCGAAGCCCTGCTTTTCTGGGTCTTTAGATTAGTTTCTTCTTTCTCTGGGAAGGGATATAGTGTTTGACTACTCCCGGCACACTTCTTTCTACCAACCCACCAAGGGCTGTCTACATGCTGCATGCCTTGTCCCTTTACACAGCCATTCCTCTAGATGAAGGTGAGCTCAACATCACCTACCTTGAGAAGTTAAGGATTCTGATGGGACCTCCCATAGACCTTTAATGCCGTTTGTGTGGCAGATCATGTCCTTTAGTGCGTGGCCTCACATCGCAAAAGCAGGTGGCTTCATGTATGTAATTTAGGGATCATTAGCCTTAATAGTTAGCCATCATTAGCCATATAGGTAAACAGCCCCTTTTATAGAAGATAAGGGAACATAGAAAGATTGTGTTATCTTAGGAAGGTTTTGCAGAGTAAGAAGAAAGCAAAAGGGAAAAAATAGCTGGTCTAGCCAGTACTGATTATCTGAATTGTTGCGACTGTGAGGCGAGCTAAGTGATAAAGGGCATAATGAAGCAATAAGACAGTGGATCTTTTGCCTTTGTAGAGGATTATGGCACATCTGGGCTGGGGTTAAGGAAAGAGGCAGCATGCCAAGAAAAGATAAGCTGCCAGTTTCCTAAATATTCAAGGCTGCTTCGACTTCCTCTACTTACAGAGATGTATGGTGGACACCGCCAGGATTTCGAAGAAACTGGTATAACATTCATATCATTGTAAAGGAGTTACACTTCATTAATTGTAATGCTAACTTCAAAACACTTAAGTAGTGCTACAGATTTTGCACTCAATGAGTCCAATGGAGATAAATGACATAAATTGATACAACTAGAAGGTAACAGGAAACAACTCAGATTTCGTTGATCGATTGTAACAGTTTCTTGCAAGCAAGTGTAAATTACTGTATTCATTTCGTTACGACTCGGCTATGGTATATTGCTGATTCAAACACTATAAAAAGATTGCAAAGGCAGATTGTTATTGCTTCAAAAGAGTCCCAAAAAAATCGAGGTATGGTGTTAAGTTGTATTTTATCAAAATGATGACACATCCTAGCAGGGTGTTAAATCACATGTAACTTTTGTGACTTCGGCTGCGAGTGAAGAGCAAAGTGTATTACCCTTGAGATTAAGACTGTTTATATGGCCTGGATTGTATATAATGCAGAACCACATACAACCAGGTATGGTTTTCTAAGATGCCAAAGCACTAATCTACCGGCTGTGAAGTTTAGCCTTTGCTTTCACACAAATGAACAATCTCATGCATGCCAAGGATTGAAACACATCAATCACTATCTGGATTATAAGGACACACCCTGACAATAAATTTGACAACTGTGTTCAATGTCAGGTAGTGGCAGTAAAAGCCAGTATAATACTGTCATGTGAAAAGGGTTATTGTCTCACAAGGAGGAAATGTAATTTTATTTAATTTTACTACTAAGTCAGTGGTAAGACCTCCAACTTGACATGAATTGAAGTGCATTACAGGGCACCTGTTTTTAAAAAGAACATTATTGAGCCTAACAAATGGTACAGATGTGGGCCAACAAAATAAAAAGGGGAATAGAATACCTTAGTTATGAAGAAAGGCTAGACATTTTGTTTACACTAGAAGAAATTAGACTTACTAGATATCATACAAATACTTAGAATAAGAGGTCCTACGCTGAGACTTGAGGAGAGGAGTTTTTATCTAAACAGCTGAACTTGTTCTTGACAGCAAGAAATGTAGAATTTATTACTTACAAAGGTTGTGCTATCACATTCAATTTATGGATATTGTTTTAGCAAATGTAAGTATTCAGGGATATATATAGATTAATTAGGACATAATTAGTTATAGAATTTTGTTCCAGTGAGAAATCAGATTAAAATTTTATGATCAGGAACAAACTTTTCCCCTTTTTGAGGCACAACTATGAATTTGTTGAATGTGGAGTAACAGCAGGGTTGGACTCAATGGATTTTATGTTTTTTAACTTAGATTACGAATGCAAAAAAACAGAATGTTGCAGAATCTTGTAATACCTTTTTTATTGGACTAACAGTATTTAAAATAATAGACGAGCTTTCGGGAGTCCTCCCTTTATCAAGTCAAAAGCATTTCTCTACACTTTTGACTTGATAAAGGGAGGACTCCCGAAAGCTCGTCTATTATTTTAAATACTGTTAGTCCAATAAAAAAGGTATTACAAGATTCTGCAACATTCTGTTTTTTTGCATTCGTATACTCTGGACTAATACGGCTACCCCAAACTACAGTTAACTTAAATTACTAAGTTACAAAAATATCCTTTACCCCTTGCCATAAAAGGAATCAGAAAAATCAGCACTGCAGATCTATTGCTGTATCATATATTATAATATTTATAGTTCCACTGTTGTCAGTTGCTATACTTAGTAAATCTCTATTTACATAGTTGCATAATCTCTCCTTTAATCATACACATTTTTTCATAGGTAAGCAATGAAATTAGTTTTTTCTCTTGAATAACAGTTTCTATCTTGGCTATCATAATATATATCCTAAAGTATGCCCTTTTTTGATAAGCTGTGGCCCCCTAGGTTTACATGCGATCTCGCAGTCCTGGAATGGAAATCTGGCACATGTCCAGTGGGCTGCTGGCCGAGAGCACTCCATACTCTTTTCTAGGTACTTCAAAGTGGCCACCAGTTCAATATGCACCGCCGCACGCTGTGTAAGCATAAAAACGTAATATGTAGCCTTTCATATCCAGCCTTTGGCCACACTTATGTCATATGGCGGCGGCCAGCCTTAAGGTGACAGGCCACCTCCATACCTGGGAACGCTCTGGCTACACGGAGAACCCCCTTGCAGGATGCGGGTAGGTTGTCCCGCTGAAGTCAGTGGGTGATTCTGCAACACCGCTCCCATGACCCAGAGTTTCCTCTCGCTGACCCGGAGGCTCAGAGGAGTGGTGCTTCACCCAGACTCTCCTGGTGAAACCCAGAGATTTCCAAGGTATGACCACCTCATTATTCCCAATCCGCCCCTGCAGTGCTGACACCCTATAATTTGGTACTATGTGCCGTAGTCTGATATATGACAGAATATGCCCCCAACTATTTTTCTCTATTTCTCTAGCATCCCCCCATTGTAAATATGGTGTCAGATCTCTGCAGAATTAGTTCCTCAGTAGTATAGAAGGGTGCCACTAATAGTAGGGATCATGAAAATAAACAGAAAATTGCAGTCACAACATCAGTCAAGTTTAAAAAAAGATATATATTGGAGCAGGTTTTTGAGCGTAATGTATGCAGAACAGATACCAAAATTCCAGTATAATTAAGGTAGGAGCTCCCACTCATCCTTACTAAAGTAACACCAAATACAGTGAAAGGCTTGGATATTGAAGTTCAACATAGCCTCACTAAGAAAGAACCATCCATGATGATCATCTTTTGAAATTGCATTGCCTCACATGAAAGCACCTATAGACCCTACGGATGGTCCACTGGTCCTGTGCAGCTCTATGAGGTGGTGGCACACTAAAAATTTGGAACATCCTTTGTCCTATTTAAGAAATTATGTATCTGTTAAGTACAATGTATGATGTGTCAGATGAGGGGTAACTATGTTTGGGTTGGCTAACCATGTCTGAAAAATATCTGAAAATCCCTATACTTATATATCAAAAGGACACCTCAAAGAGACCTTTTTCCTGATGCAAGCAAACAATTGTAACAATATTTCTAAAAGCCCTTCTGCAAACATTGTTTCCCTGTTCTAGACGTTATACAAAAAAATGAAAGGGGTGATTATCTGCAGTTGCTTGCAAGAGGCTCCTGTGACACGTGAAAGAAATAGCTACTACTGTATATGAATTATTCACTTATACTGTGAAATATACTATATTTATTCTCAGAGTAGATTTTTTAAAAATCTCATTAAACCTGCCTGCTGCTTTAAAGAGATGATGTTGTTCCATCACTTGCTTGGTTGTGAGCAGTGATTTGGAGGCAGATGCAAATTCTGGTGCGTAAACCAACAATTCATAGAATGGAAATATGGCTGCAGGAAACAAACGCGCTCCATATTTACCAGCTGCCTGGTAGGAATGGTGAATTTATTGACACATAATGCAATCCCTCAGTGACAGGACAACCACTGCATGTCTGAATAGTGGATTACCTGGATTTAGCATATGAAAATTAACGTGTGTGTTATTAAATGCACTTTGATGATCATTTCAGTTGAAGCAAATGTACTTTGAGACTGTGGCTGGCGACTGCCAATCTTGTGTGTGTTGCCCTTGACTTAACACACCATGTATTATTTAGTACATACAAATTCAGATGTACTGAGTGAGTGTACGTAGGGCATTTAGGAGCCACCGTGTATTTAGAGTTTGAGTGCGGTTATAATCATTAATACTGATGGGGCTAAAATAACATTACAATAGAGCATTTGATGCCTCCAGCACATGCACACATCCATTAATTACTGGCCCTGCAGGGCTGGTGATAAAGCATTAAGCAAAGTGGATTTTTCCACTGTTTCCCATTAGAATAATAAACCCTCTGAAAGCCTTGATAAGCAGCACAACCTTTCGTAAAAACAATTATCACATTTCAAAATTTTCACGCTCCTGCATTTTAGAATCTTGTTATTGGAAAGGCAAACATCAGCACACTGGAAGAACACAGCCAAATAACTTGAATGACATACTGACATTGCATACAATTTACTTAATTTGACTTACTCTCACGCACTGTTGTTTGACACCATTGTTGTTTATTGTGTCATTGAAGAAGACAGGGGTATTTTTGTTGTTTAATATTAACATGTGTAAGTATAACACAGGTTGTGATATGGTTAATATTTTTTTTTTTTCTTTTAGGATTAGCTAAGCCGATGGGGCTTGTGGAAGGTCCAGGAGGGATTGGACAAGGAGGAATGGCTGCAACCTTGAGAGATGACAGCCATGAATCAGAGACTAAATATGAAGAATATGGTTATAATGCACAACTCAGTGACAGGATCTCTTTGGACAGGTCCATTCCTGACTATCGACCTAAAAAGTAGGTAGTATGATGTGGGCCACAACTTCATTCTTTGGAATACACTCTGACTCTTTATGACTTTGATGTATAGAAGTTTGCCATGTTAGCCATAGAAAGAAAAAGAGGAATTTTGGTAAACAATGATACCTTTATTGGCTAGTTGCTTGCAAGATTTTAATAATACCTTTATTGGCTTACTTACAACTTGGCAACATCAGAAGAAGTTACAGTGTTCTACTCTTCTATAATAGACTTTGGCATTGAATACAAATACAACAGGGAAACAAAATGGTAACCGTGTATTGTGTTGGATTTACTGGTGATGCACATTTAAAAGCTTATTGCATCCGTGAATATTAACTCAGGAAAACTATGGTGTCTTTTGGCACCAGGCTCACAATTAAATACAGACGTACATTATCTTTTTTGCTTATCTATTATGCTGGAACGTAGACAACTTTAGTGAAACCATATCATTAATGAAAAATAACAGTTATTTTGAGCTTTGTAAGTATTATATAAGCAGGGCTCTGGATAATAAAGATTGTCAGTTTAACCAATGTTTTATACATAGCATTATTTCATAAACTGTCAAAAAAACCATTTCCTTGTTCTTCATTTCCATGTTAAATAATACTAGGTTAAACAGAAAGCGACATGAAAATGGTGCTTTTTAAAGGTAATAAAGGTACCAAAATGTTATTGGGCATAATGTCTTGTCTATAAATTTCCAAAAATGTGAATTCGATTATTGAAAGGTCTAATGCTAGTCACTTCCAATTGTCAGGATTTGCAGAGATGACACGACTTTTGTAATGTTTTTGGTTAAAAAGTTATGAGCATTAATTTTATTCAAAGAATTCAGAGCTGATGAAACATTCACCTGACTTAACTGGTTTCATCCTTATTTTGTTAAATCATGAAACAATGGAGCTAAGTGTAGCAGATGTGTCACAGAAGTCACAATGTTTTAGTAGTACAGAAATTTCAATAAAAGATGCAATGCTATTATATGAACTAAGCAGGTTAGCCAACAAAATTTAGTCTTGTCGCTGTTACAAGTACTTGCACAATTTCCATATTTATTTCACGCCTTTTGCTTAAATTTGGGGAAGGAAAGAAGGCAGAAGAAAAAGTAAGGTGGGTTATTGAAAGCTGAGACGCGGTTAGTTGTGGAAGTTTTAGTTAAAAAAACACAGAATTTGGACAACAAAAAATTAATGAAATAAGGGAAGAGTAAATACCATTTTAGTCAATATTTTATACCTGTTTTGTGTACATAAAAAACACACGTTTCTGTGTCTATGCACCAAAGTGCAAATATTTGAATCATGGGTTTTACAAAATATTTGTTGATGTAGCAAAACTAGCAAGGAGGCCACTGCGCTAAACAAACTGCTGTTCTTAACTATAATAAAAAATGCTGGCAGAGCCCAAGACTTCTACAGCCTTTAACAATGTCAACCATTCCCCAGCTCCCTACCTAAACACTTGCCCTGCATGTTTTTCCTTGTATGTAGCCTGGACAGATATGCGCTGTCAGTTAAATTGCTTATTCCCAAATCCCTCTTGCGTTTAGATCTAATTATTAGAATATTTTTGTTGTCCAAAGCACAGTAGCTCTTAGAACCCTGACTATGCCGTATATTAGATGTTACATGAAAAAACACTGGGGGCTTCTTCACATGGGCTTCACTAAATATTGCTTAGAGTTGATTTCTGTACAAAAAAGTTATCTTATGCCTCTCTTCCCTCCATTGGATTTGTTATTGATTTAGTTATTTGGCACCAGCTAGGCTTTCTAATTAAGCAGTGTCCTTAATTAGAGTACAAAGCACGGAGCATGGATCTTGATTATTAAGTCTGGCCTGTGGGAAAATAAGCTGGGGATTGGAAAAATCCAAATTAAACAGAATCATAAAACTAAATGACCATACCCCAGGTCCCTCTTGTTGCACAAGCACAATATATCCTGGCTTATTAATTGCTACATTCTTGTTATGCAGAAAACTTGAATACGATAAGCATGGTTTCATATGATAACGCTGTGTTGCGTGTCCATTGCAATGTGGAAAAAAAGTATCATTAACTGAACAGACTCAAAACTGACTCTGTTTAAATTAAGGATCCTTCGTTGTCAATTAAGCAGCGCACTTTAAATTGAATAAGAACTGTATGGAAAAGGTTTTTAAGTTTGCAACCAAACAGGTTCTGATTACATTTAAAGCACACAAATCATCCATGAGCCATTATCAAATATGACAGCTATACAAATTTTGAGTTTGCATGACGAGTATGAACGTCTCACTTTAACATGGCTCTGATTTGGCCTTACAGTATGTCACTGATTCGGGAAAGTCCATAAGCTGCTAACGAATGTAGATATTGGATATACTAACATATGTTGGAGGATTTAAGGATTTGGTAAAATGAACAGCTGGTAATTATGGCCTGTGAATGACTTTTAGGTGTTAGTTATAGCAACAGATGATGAGCTAAATTAAAAACATCCTTGTTCCTTTGGGGATAATCCACAATATTTCAATGCATATTTGTAAATAATGATAACAGATTTATACATATAGATACATTGCATTTATTCATGTATGGCCAACACCAGACTGCCCCCAGCTTCTAGATTTGACTGCTTTGTGCCGTACTAACCTTAGTTTTGTCATTCCTGGTCTTTGGTATTTGCTGTAGGACCATCTCATGATGGCATTGCTTATATGAACAACTCTTAAAAGGCATACAAGGGGTTATAAGACGTTTTAGAAATCTCTTAAACTGAGTTTTTTCAGGATTTTCTTTTTTGTAGTTTATAACTTTAAACTTTATCACAGGCTCCTTGTGAATATTTCAATAATATGTCAATTAAATATCATACAAAGCATTAAGCCAAATATTAACCCAACGTAGCTATACCCCCAGCTACGTATTACGCTCCCCATATGGGGATTACCCCAGCCTTTTCATCAAGCTAAGCCAGACACCCTTACCAACCCTAGCTGCAGGTCACCAGTTCCAACTTACTGTCATTACATTCCACTTCTGGACAGCTACCACCATAGCCCCTCTACTTGCCCTTATATCCCCTCTAACTATCCTGTATCCCCCCCCACCTCGGGCAAAATCTGCATGCACATGCTCCCCATGGCTTACATACTTAACCCTTTCAGTTGCTGTCTAGCCTGGTCATGCTGCCTATACCTATTTGCAATATAATTATTTTAATAACTTTATCAGTTATTTTAAATGTACTGTTGGGGCTGTCAGTGCTTACTAAACAATTTTCCAGCCTCCACAGAGAAGTCTGGCTGTTCTTGAAAACCTCTGTTTTGCTAATTGTGCAAAATGCACAAAATATGTGACTAAAATTCAGCTTCAGAGACAAAGCACAACACTTGGGTCCAAATGTTACCCCAAGGAGAAGATTGTGTATAAACTGTCCAATTGTGCGAAATCCTATAACAAATGCAATATCTATTAACGACAGTAACACCACTTTTAAAAAAGACAAATTAGGACACATTCACTCGGTTTCTTGCCCCTTGCCTTCATATTTAGCACAATATTTCATTTAAATATGCTATTATTGTTTTGGCAAGGGCCAGCATAATGACAGCTTACACTACATTTGATTTCATAATACACTCAGTGGGTTTTTAGCATCCCTACAAATAATAGTCCCTATATAACAGTAACTTCCATGCATAATTAATATATAATTTCTGTCTGTAACATATGCATTGGTAATAGGGAAAACTGAGAGGTCATAAAAGATCAAGCTTTTCATAACAAACAGTGAGGATGGAAGCAGTAGATTAAGGAACCTCAAATCCATTTTTCAGTTTTTGACAAAAATCTTGCATAATATCTAACATATAATATATCCAAGAAACAATACCACATTTAAGACAGGTTTACAAGGCCGTTGTTCTGTGCATGACGTTAAGTGTGATTCCGCCCAAAATATGTGGTTATTGTAAGGACATCACAGCTACAGAATGCTCCATCTCCTTCCATTTTTTACAGAAATGTACAGCGTCTGAGCAAAGGAGTACATTTGGATAGAAAACCTGTTTTCAGGACAGTCCTAGCAGATTTGAGGCTGTTAGCATCTATATATTCTAATTCATATGTACAATGATCTTACCAAGCTGCTTATGTGGCAGAGCTGATGGAGGGCCCCACTATGAGGTCCTTTGTTTGGTAGTAGGTGCATACAGAGGATGATCATATATATAGTTCCCTTAGGCTCTAGAAATGTATGTATCAAACACAGAAAAACTAATTATACGCGTTCCAACACAAACCTGCAAATATATACATTAAATAAATATCCACGAGGCATTAGTATTATATTTTGGCCAAACCACACAAACTCGCTTGCCACATCATCACCATTATGGTAAAAATAAAAGCAAATTTGTGATTTGCATGCTTATGAGAAACATAACCACTTAATACCAATTTTCTGTATGGCAACTAAGACATGATATGTATTTGTTAAGTATGGCTACATTTAATGTCACAAAGTAGTTCTCATTATGGGCAGGGTTGGAGACTCCTGGTATATAACAATCAAGATAAAAATTCACAATATGAAGAGTAGGGTGTGAAAGAGCAACAAGACCTCACAATTAGAAAGCCAAGTAAAGCACAGTAAGAAGGCTGGCATTTGCTTAAGGCTAACGTCAAACTAAGCAATGTTTGTCCTTTAATGTTGGGCAAAGTGGCTGGCTGGGCACGAGGAGATCATTAGTTCATCAACAACTGAAGAACTATAAATCATGGATTGAGCACCATGTCATTGGTAATTAATGTAAAACTTGGAGGGGGGCACATTTAGCCTACTTGAAATTGCTATATCTAGCCATCTTAAGCAATTATGGAATTGATAACTTACTTTTATATACAAAGTACTGGGTAAGTTCCACGCAAGCATTCAAAGCAAACGTTCTTATTGCAAATCAACTTTTGATACCAAAAATATTTATTGTCATCAGTCCCCTACATAAGGTAGTACTTGATTCAATGCCCATCTAAGCAAAGTGTCTCCTACTGCTACCTCATAAATATTATTCTTTTTTACCACTGTATATGTTGAGGTTCAGTAATATCCTTTAAAGATCTCAATAATGTTCTTTGCATGAAACTGCACATTATAGAATATTGTAAAAATAATAGAATGTAGTGACAAAGGGCTTTTAGTTGATATGTGTAGTGCTAGAATACAAGCGTCATTTCACAGACTAAATGGGAACAAAAGGTGCATGCATTGTAAGTGCTTTTAATCCTACCCATTTAGGTTAATATACGGTATGAAAAACAAAAACAGATCCATCGTTAATGGAATGAAGCTGTTACATTCTTAAGCCAAGTGGACGTCTACTAATATAGTAATGGACACTTCTGCAAAGATTATGCTGTATTTGTCCGCTGCATCTGGGAATATTTTCTTGCGGTACTGTATTTTATTCACTTATCTTCCTTCTTTTTAATCCGTTCCTTCTGTTTCTGTATCTTTGTGTGCAATAGACAGACTACACATAAAAATGGTGGCGAGTTGAAAGCTTTGGCAGATGTCAGTCCATCTGTCGGCTTATATTCAGCCATTGCTTTCACATTGAAAAATCCCAAATGAATTGATTTTAAGTTTCTGTTTGCAGGCATTATCTAGGTGTAAACAACATATGGAGGAAAGGCATCAGCAGAGTCCGAAATCGGGAAGGTTGCGTTACTGCCCTGATGGGCAGAACTAGGAGTTCAGAAAACATAATTATCCAATGAATACCCGCAGGTGCCAGATGTTGCATCAGCAAGATCCTGTAGTGATCCAGAGAAACAAAGGAAGGGAATTCTTGGGAAACAGCTTAATTTGGAGCAGAAGCATATCATCAATTATTTTGTAGTGACTCCACCATATTTAGCAGTTGCTCCAATTCTGCCTTGATAAATATAGCCCCGAATGGGCTGCAAGTATATCTATCTATCTATCTGTATATCTATCTATCTATCTATCTATCTATCTATCTATATCTTACAAATCATAAAAAAAACATGTATACGCCATAAAAACACAAATCGTCTTATTATGCCATGATTCCATTGTGGCAACAAGTCCCAGCATACTACCAATTGGCTAGAAACGGTGTCATTCATTCTAGAAATATTGATTATTAGATGTTAGTCTTTCAGTTCATCTATGAGTGTATTCAGGCAATTACACATGGATACCACAGTTAGGTGGTAAAATCCCAAACAATAAAAAAACTGGTATAAGAGGTTACAATCCAGTTGGTTGAGGAGGAAGTGAAACAATAGGAGAGGACTGCTTGGATGAGGATATGTCGGTTGTTCAGATGGCTTACACAGGATGATGGCTGAGAGTGTTATGAGGAAAGGTTGTACGCTTCTCAAAAGAGGTGGATTTTCAGAGAGCGTCCATGGAAATTTTCAGAAAAGAGGTACAACATGGGTGAAATCCTGGATGTGGGAGTGGGATGAAGTAATGATGGTAGAAGTAATGAAGGTCAGGAGAGGAATGAAGAGGGTGGTTAGGGTCTATTTGGACCTATTTTAGTCTATGAACTGTTGGGGCATTCATTCTAATTTTGCACATCAGAGTTCATAAAACTGTTCAAGACCTAATATTGAAAACTCCTGTACCATGTTTGCTTACAGAAAAATAATTGCGTGTCAAGAAAAGCATAGATAAGAGACTACTTTTACTCGGTTAAATACTTTCTGGTCTATACCAGTCTTTAAAAAAAAATGTTTGCTCTTGTGAAAATTTGCATTTTAAAACGTCAAATTATTTTCCAAAGGATTAAGTTACAGCAGCATTTTTGGCACATCCAAAATCTCCTAAATGCTTGTTACATACTTCAAAGAAAAACTGTTACGGGAAGATTGTTAGAGTTGTGCAAGTGTGCTGATTTGTGCTGTTATCAAAGTGCTAGCAGGTTCCAAATAAAGAAATGTGATGGATCCCTGGGGCCTACAGAGACACTGCAAGTAGCAGATAGCTGAGCTTCACTGTGAATACAAAGCTCTTGGTTTCAAAGAAAAAAGAGATTTTAGCAATTCACATGGATAGATATAATAGATAGGTAGATAGATCGATAAAAAGGTAATTTTACTAACTGTAATGCTGAAATAATAATAAAAATATAATATATTATATATATATATATATATATATATACAAAAAAAGTAGAAAATAAATACATACATGGCTTTATATACTGTTTTATTCAACTTAACCTAATGAATATATCCACACACTTAACTACATTTAACTATACATATTAACCCTGGCATTTATTATTTTTGACTTAGAGTTGGGTGTAGGGTTGCCAGCTTTTCCTCCAAAAAAATACCAGCCATGGTTGTTGGTCACTGAGGTATTTTTTTCTAAGGTCTAGAAAAACCCCCCAATCTGCACAGTCCAAAGGAACTCAGGTGCTTAACTGTGCCAGGAAGGGCCAGCTCCCCAGTAGGTCAAAATAAATAAAGGATCCAGGCACTTAAGGGTTCCAGCTCAGGCAGATTTATTAGAGGAAGACATAAACAACGTTTTGACCTCACAATGAGGTCTTTTTCAACATAGTTATGAACCAAAGCCTCATACTGTGTAACCTTTAAAATACAGATGTCCGTACTCCAAAATGTAGTTGGTAGTTAAACCATGAGAGTGATGAATATAGTATAAAGAGGATAATTGAAAGTAATAATGGCAGTGAATTATGTAGAGCGCAATTTCCAGACCAGGGCAGATATGATTATGAACTAACTAGAGAAGAGACCTAAATGAAGGTGCATGGGAACATACTTTGTTCAGATCTTTACTTATTAACAACAACTAGAATAATATAGCAATTACTACCATTTGCCCTATGGGTTGCCACAGGAGTTAGGTCTGGTCCAAATTCTTAACATAACTAATAGCATGATACAGCCAGGCATTGGACCTTGGGGAGGTGGGTGGGGATATGTATATGTGCCCTTGTGCGGGAGCAGGGGTGCCACTGTAATGCCATCTAGGCCAAATGGTGCCAGCTCTCCAACAATTCCGGTTTGGTCAATATAGCCCTTCAATTATGACTGGTGCACCGGCTCTACTCAGCAACAATGTTTGCCTAGTTTTTTGAGAGATATTTATTTCAGGAGCTGTCAAGAACAATAGCATAGCATTAGGAGATACAATTAGGAAAGTTAGTATGTACGTACTGTACTTATATCCACACATGATTAATGAATTGTGCTCTTAGATCACACACTGATCTTGAAAAGGTAAACAACGGTATAGAGGTCATTTACCAAACCTTCAGGTAAAAATCTTAGGATAAGCACAGAATTGTCAAATATGGAAGCATAGGCAGTTTAATTTGATTTTTACTTCCTTCCATTCAGTTTCATTATATATTCTGACTTTTCCTAACATATTTTAAACTGCATTAAAACAAAGTTGTGCTTAATGTTTTGCTTGGTAGATTAATATAGTAATATCTTATATATGTATAATTCTTAGTGGCGTCTAAAAGCCAGTCTTGACCAAAAAAGTTGATACATTGGTAAGGCGAAGCAAAAAAAACAACAAAAATCTACTGCTGCAGAAACATTCTTAATAGATTATTTATTACATATGAATTTTGGTCTCTGAAGCATTAATTAAAATTCAGACGGACTTCCAATCCTTTCACTGGATATAATTAAAGTAAGTGCATTTCACAAGGGTCTGCGAAACTGAAACTGTATAAAGTCCCTTACAATAAGTTAAAAGAGGATAAAATTATTAAAGCGGTACCCTGATGACTCTTATTACTTTATTTATAATGGACTGATTTCCAGATTGTGAGGATTTTAATAGGAACTTACTAATTAATGTTATCAATATCAACATTCGCACATTGTTAGACATGTACATGCCTGTTTCACAAATGGCAATTAAATGCTGCCATTCAGGTCAGAAAAACACTTGCTATTTAACCATTAAAGCTTAGTTTTGTGCATTTATGTGCTTATTCTGCTCAGGCTTAGGTAGTCGCACTGAGGGAAAAATCCCAGGGGTCCGCAAGCCTCCTTGGACCTTGCTGGCATGTTTTCACGTGTACAGGGATCATAGTTAAAAAGTGGGGGAAAAGTGAAGCTGCCACAGGCACAGGTGTACTTTAGGGGTCCATGGCAGATATTTACAACAGTGCAGCTTCTTTGTAAAGGTATTGTAATAAAAATATCAGGGCAGGGTAGCAGTTTATTATCTGGCAGCAAGATGGGGCATCCCACGTACAGCATAACAGAAAAATAGTACGAAAGGCCAAGGGGATAAACATGATTAACATGAATATAGGTGTAATAATTACGTTCGGGGATAATCTGGATAGTAATAGATTTCTGCATTTCCAGTAAAATTGTTTCATAGCTGTGATTGCTGTAATAGCCTTTAGGCAACCTGCAGCCATCAATCTTTTACAGGATTCCAAATTTCATCATACCTGCCTTGTGCATATCGTATGAGTATAATAAGATATTCAGCTTTAACCCCATAGCCATGTATTCCAGTTCAAACATTTGCAGTTATAGAAGGAATATATTCTCCACCCCGAATTTCACCTCTGCGTAATTGAACTACTCGTCATTTAAATGATTGGAGCCGTTCTGCAGGAGGAAATTTATAGGCTATTGACAAAGCATACTGAATAGTGCATCTTGGGTAAACACATTGTATATCCACGGTAAAACCTCATGCAAAGGAAATATGAGATAATTCTCTTTAGGTAACAATGTTCATAAACCAGGAGGTGTTGAAAGGAAATTCTAATAGTCACAAAAGAATACAAAATACACTGCTTATAAGAGCTGCCATTCTATCCTGCCCATAAGGAGACTATGTATTGACGTACAAACTTTGAAAAATCACCATAGCATCCAAGAAAGTGGCCCAATCAGCAGCTATGGTAATAAAACCACTTTTCAAACTTTGCTCCAGAATTACTTTTTATACATAACCCCCTATGGTTTGCAAGGCTTGGGCAATTGACCTATTTTATGTAAATGCAGTGTGGAATGAGTGAAGCATAATATACATGCTATATACATGGATGAGGTGCTCTTGAACATTTAGCAAATTAATCACGTCACATAGTTTCTGGCCAGTGTGGTGGCTTTCCAAACATTTACCATGTATGACAGAGGGGCTGTTTACATCATTTAGAACATTTAGTACACTGATGGCCCCAAGCCTGGTTAAATGTCAGAATAGTGTCACACATAGTGCTGACATAGCAAGAAGCATTTGTCTGTGTACTACAGACCCTGCTTGGGTTTTTGATGAACCCCAACCGCTAATCATACATCTATAAACTGACCAGACCTGGAGACAGAAAACGTTCCCTAATAAGCAAAGTAAATTAGATTTCAAATGCATCTACCCTTGTAAATGTTAATATTTTAAGGTTATTTGGAAACACCCTATACTGCCTGCTTTGGTGATACATGACAATTAAGCAGGGCCTAATAAATTATGGATGTGGCAAAATTTTACATGATGAAAGTATTTTCGGTAAGGTTTTGGATATTCAATTATACTAGAAATGGGATCCCTAATACTGCACTTTTAAGTATAGATGCCAGCTGTACTGTCTGGGTTATGTACATTATTTGAAATCCTCATAACGACATCAAAAAGCCACAGGGACCACAATTCCATATTTATTAAGCTCAGATTTTTTTTGTTTAACTTTAAATCTTTTGTGCGACTTTTTAAGTACATTCCCTATAATACAAAGTAGCGAGATATTATACTCACCATGCTGATTTTATTGTATGTCCATAATTAACAACACTGGTTTTCCAAGGACTGGCCCACCATGTAGGCTCCTAAAGTTTGTCTGCTTAGGATGCAAGTCCGCTGAGGGTACCACCACCAGGTTCTCCCATGTTAGGAAGTAAATGGATACAGGAATGGGGCACTGGAGACATGGTTCACCTCGGTCCTAGGGCACTAAAACCCCATCCCTGTATTTGACACATGTGACCTTCTGCGTCACTATATATAAAAGCTTGACCAAGATTTTGAAGATCAATATGCATATAGTGCTTTTTTTCCGGCGATCGCTTCCTTGATATCATAACAATATTATAACACAACACTCCTAAGATAAAAACCTCTATAGAATCGAGAGTCTGACAGAGGAAAACTGGTGAACAAGAAAGGATGGCAATAACACTTCAGAAAACCCACAGGTTCATTTGAAAAACATATTTGGTATTAGACACCTAAAAGATTGATGAAGCAGCTTTAATTCTGTGTGCATTTCTGTCTGCAGGGGAAAGCTGGCACAGAGCTCTGAAGGTGTTACTTAATCCGTGGCTGAAACAGCGTATTAAATCTGCTTCCAGCTAAAGGATTTTCCAAGGAAAGAAAACATTTGTTTTAAATCTGCATAAATATATATCTGTGTGCACATTCATATATATATACATATTAACCGTACGTTAGTGTCTATAGAGTTAACGGTATAGTGTCTTAGAGTACGGTATAATAAAGAGGATGTGCAAAAACTGTAGTAATGCAGGTGTTATGAAGGGGATATGTTAGATATGAACCAATTAGGAAAGGAGGTCCCTGTCCTGAGAAGCTTACAGTCTAATTTTATGGATGAAAACGACCATTTGGCCCATCTAGTCTGCCTATTTTCTGCTGCTGTCAAAAGCTCAAACCTTCTTTGGTCCTTAGTTTACATATAATACATATATTGCTTTTCGAATACATAATATGTAGTAAAATATGCATAACATATTTTTTTCTTAAAATGCATATTTGGCTGCCTTGTCTTAATTATTCCTTGCTGTGTTGCTCTAGTAATATGGTGATCAATTTATATGTAAAAAATAATTAGCAGTAGAAAAAAAGAAGCACCACATAAACACTGTCACTCTGATCAGAGCAGAGAGTTGCTGAAGGGGCACTAGAGGTAACCGTTAAGAACAGCGGCAGCGAGGGCTGAGAGCATAAGAACAGTTCTGAAGGGTTGCGGGGAGAAGCTGCGGGGAGCAGAGGGACAGGGAGGGCAGCAGAGGACACTTGTCCTTGTGGGAATTGTAACCCCAGGGCTGGACAGGGACCAATCATGTGCATTCTGAGTGCAGAAGCCCAGCCCAACGTCACTGATATTTCCCATGGTGACAAGGCACGATTATATATATATATATATATATATATATATAGTCCAAAATAAAGGATACACTTTGGACAATGCTATGCTTCCAACTGTGGGAACAGTTTGAAGAAGGCCCTTTTCTATTCCAGCATGACTGTGCCCAAGTGCACAAAGCAAGCTCCATAGACATGGTTGGATGAGTTCGGTGGCAGAACTTGACTGGCCCGCACAGAGCCCTGACCTCAACCCCATCGAACATCTTTGGGATGAAGGGGAACGGGGATTGTGAGCCAGGCCTTGTCCAACATCAGTGCCTGACCTCACAAATGCTTTACTGGATGAGTGGGCAAAGATTCCCACAGAAACACCACAAAATCTTGTGGAAAGCCTTCCCAGAAGAGTGGAAGCTGTTGTAGCTTGAAATGGGGGGACCAACCACATACTAATGTCTATGCAATGTCATGAAAGTCCCTGTTGGTGTAATGGTCCGATATATATATCTCATTATAGAATAAGTTTATTGTTCTTGCAAAACAATGTGTTGTTTCTAAAATATAGTCATTGTGACAACATTGTGGCTATATGTGAAAATGTTCAAAATCATTCAAAGGGGTAGGTTTCAAGTTTTACTTTTTGTTAATTCACGGGCAAGGACACTTATGTAGGTACTTATCTATATGTGCATAAAAACACCAGCACAAAAGTAATATCCATTTGTTAATGTAAATGAGTTTTATTTAACATAAGATCATTGTTTTAATTATGTTCAAAGTAATTTCCTTAAAAGCCGTTCCGGTTCTAATTGTCAATTTCAGTATCAGCATTTGTACAGCTCAGTGGACTTTCAGCACTATATTAATAAAAGATAGCAATCATTGATAAAAGATAATAGCTGGTCGTTTGCATAACATATAAATTATATGTAAATGCGTTTAATTTGCGATACTTATTACCATCAGAGGTTTACACATAAATATTTTGTTTTAAAATAAAGGATAATAATACTGCTGTCCCACTCAGAATATGAATTGATTTAGCACTTGTACCACATGTCAGCACTAAAATAACAAACACGTATCTGTACGACGCCAAGGTCCTTATGGTGTCTGCTCCCTTATACTTGAAGCTGTGAAGTACTGGATTGACTTTTTAGACTGACACTTTGCATGAGGCCAATCGTGTAGCATTAATGCCAGCAATCTGCAGTTACCCAAGACCATATTTTCACATAAACTTCCTTTGTTAGGTTGATGTAACTGTGAAAGTAGGAAATATCATCACATGACACTGAGGATCCAAAGTCAAGCTTCATTGTATACATTTCTCTATGGAGATCTGTCACTATCACTAGTGAAAGCCTTGGGCTGTAAGTTACATAGCATTTCTTTTTTTGATCGTGGTACGTTTTGGTGTAAAATCATTGTCTACAGATTGCTAATTATTAAAGGCAGATGTTACTTTGATTTGCAAGTTATTATTAGTGAGTACAAAAGTTACGTTTAACAGGACACCCCAGTGTCCCATGCAGCCCCACCAATGATGAATGCATAATAAAGTACCTTTTAAGAAATGTAATACACATTCTTCAACGGGTAAAATAAAAATAAAACTATTACATGCTTTTAGGTGAAACTGCAGCTCAAGTACAGCAGCATGCTGTAGCCTCCAAACATTCTTTTCGCACCATTTTTTGTTGACAGCATGAAGCAGCCAATCTGCAGTAGGAAAGCACTTCTATTTCAATGGGAGCACATTCTGCACATGCACAAAGGGAGTTCTCAGTTCACCCCCCTGGAATTCTTTCACAAGCCAGTGCTGGAGCTGGCTGGCAGTGCCAATAATGCACATGCAGTATAGTGATCAGGAGATGTTTCAGTCAAATGTAGAAGCTGGGATGGCTTGGCTATCTTATGTATTAAAATACATATGATGTCTGGAGTTTTCCTTTAAAAAAAAAAGATTGTCAACATCTGATTGGTACAGTTTAGTCATTTATTTGTATGTGATCCAAAGCCAAATACCTGCATATATATAGCTATTGTCTTCCAGAACCCCGAGTTTTGTACCTATGTAATTGTGTTTTACGGATTAAAATAAACAAGTTATCTCTTACCATTTTAAGTTGCTGATTGATTTCTTAATTGGTTAAACTTCTGCAGAGAAAAGTGATTAGACATGCTAGTTGTGAAAAATCTCAGCTTTCATAATAGTTCCTTACTTTTATGCTCAGTAGTTCCATAACTGCCCAGAAAAACAACTTTGCAATCAATAGGAAATAACGTTTGCTATGAGATTCAATGATGTGTGCAGAGCATTAGTGTGACTCAAATTGATTCCTTTTTACATATACATTTAGGAATTTTATAACACCATAGAAAGGCCATAATGAGCTTCAGATGCGGCAATGAAAAAGTCTGAATTAAGCCCAATTTGGCTTAATCACTAAAGACGGAGTCTGCAGTAGTCTTAAGGTTTTTACCTCCTTGACTTCACAATATATCATGAAGGTCCATTCTTAACAAGTCCCTGCCACTGGAAGAGCTTGGCTGCTCGTGTATAATCCGTGCGATTTATACATTATACATTATACAGGGCTTCAGACAGGAAGAATCTGTCAGTGCTGGTCCTGCACAGTAAAGTGGTGGTGTTGAAACTGCAACTTTTCTGCAAGCTCTCCTGACAACTGTCCATATTCCAACAGATGAGAGTACCAGTGTTTGTGTATCATGCTGGCACATTTTCTAGATAGGGAGATTGTAAATAGATATAGATTGATGTGCTGGTCTTAGAATAATTCTCAATGTGTGATATTTTTTATATGTTCTATGTTCAATTAAATGCAACAAAACTGTAGGACAAATTACTCGTGTGCATCCATGCATCACATGATTTAAGATTCAGGTCTCCTCATACAAATCAGCGTTTGCCTTGCTAAAGCAGTTATTTGAGATCTATTTTTTTCTGTACTAGAAACTGAACTCATAATATGTTTGTGTGGTAAAATGCTATGCACAGTAACAGCAAATAATTAATCAGAAACTCTGCTGCTCTTGAGAAAGGAAAGGTCATCAAGGATGACAAGTCATTACACGGAGAATAGTAATAGCTGTTAATGTCCCTGATAAAGCAGCTCAAGAAGCAGACAACTGCAGCTCTGATGGTATAAAGTCATCGAGTTTGGGTCACATTGAAGAATGAGGAATGGACATGCTTTCTCTTTTCACAAACATGGTAGTTTGAATTCTACAAATAATAGAAGGTGGAAGAAAGGCTAGACAGAAGAAAAGCAAACTAAACACCTAGTGCTTAAGGGAATACATGGATTCATAGTGTTTGTCTTATCTGCATTATCAATGAAAGACAAATGAATGACGAATCAGGCATTACCATTGGAGTTTATCAGTGAGTTGATAAGTTTGTGAGACCAAAGTCACAATTTCCATCTGTTGCACTTTAACCATCCCCTAAAGCAGGGGTAGGCAATCTCTGGCTCTACTGATATTGTGGACTACATCTCCCATAATGCTCTTACAGTCATAATGCTGGCAAAGCATCAAGGGAAATGTAGTTCACAACATCTGGAGAGCTGAAGATTGCCTACCCCGCCCTACACTAGACAACTGGGTACTATCCAAACTGCAGGCCAGGTACCAGACATTTCTGGGAACAAAGAATTATCTGGGATAGAAGTTTTGGTTGACTAGGGATATCTGTTGATTCAAAATGTTTCATACTCCTAAACCTTACAGTTCTTCACCAATCAAACTGCACAGTATGTCTGCGTGAACACACCGACCCAGCATTCTTACTCAATTTAGGGTTGTATCAATATGAAATTAAAGTAATGTTAGGGGAAGACGTGAGTGCTGAATATTTAATGTGTGAGCTAATTTCTGGCATTCACAACCTCCTTATTTGATGTTTACACTTGGAGGTTAAACATAAGCTAATTAAATATATATAAAACAAATGTTATGCTAGTATTCATAAACTTGCAGAGGGAAGAAGACTCTTTGCGATGATTTAGCCGCAGTAGCTGTTATGTTCACATTTCTGTGTTTTATGTAAATAGTTTTCTATAACATTGGATGATTAAAGCCTATTGAATTAGCTGCATGCAACGCTGCCCCGAGTAAATGTACTCACTAAAGTGCAATCTATTACTAGTTGCACTCTTGGATCCACAATGTAACATTTGTTTTTAAAAGATGCCTTTCTCCTTGCTTGTCGACTTAATGATACCTTGTTTTGTATTGAATTTTTCTGAAGACATTGCAAATGATACTTGCTGTAACCTTGTATTTATGCAGCCCAAGTGAAATGCTTTCATTTGTTTGAAAATCAGTGGAAAAAGGAATGGAAAAGTACTATACCTGTTACAGATAAAACACACCAGATAGATAGATCTCAAGTAGTTGAATTTAATATAATAGGAAGCAATCCTTAGTTGAACTTGCCTGTGTGTGAGAGTGGTTTAGATGGAGTAGAAGGGTGATCAAGGTTGTATTTTATGGTGCCATAAATTCATTGACATTAATAGTCAAAGAGGATACATTGAATAAAAATGACTTTGACAAGTAAATTAAAAAAGTGACAATGGGCATCTGGCATTTTCTTCATTTTGGGATACCGACCAAAAATAAAAATAATACCTTCATTAATATGCTCCTCGCACATGGTTCTATTGCTCTCAAAGCAACGATTTAAGCAGAAAGGAATACTACCCTAGAAATGAATCATCAAAACCCATGTGATTTCTGACTGATCGTCCAAGAAAGGTTCATCTTCGGTTAAGGGTGCCAGGGATCGACCAAACACAGTACAGGCCAGGTGTGACTTACCGCAATGCTTAACCAAGGCTGACAGTTTTAAAGTTCCATCTGTGAAGAGATCTGTGAGTCAGGAGGAGAAAAAAAAATCTAAAGGATTAGGTTCTTTTGTTCTCTTTTGGAGATCTGAAATTTTGATCCCTTTTGTAGTTGGAGGTCAACAATGTTAACCTTTCCTTCACCAAAAGCATTAAAAGTGTTAGGGGCTAGTTCTGTGAGTGTTTTTTTTCTATATTTGCAAGGTTGCTGCACTTTTGGATTTATTCACAGTGAGCTGTAGGGGAGTTGATGGGAGACATAACATGCCACCTCATTGATTTAGCTAAGCACCATGGAGGGCTGATGCTGGAAGTTGGCCCCATATAGTAAAATCTGTTACTTTATTGGTATTCCATAAATTCTGCTTTTACAGATAAGGATGAGAAATGTTGCTTTACTGTACTACTGAGGTTATAAAGGGTGTATAAGTATTAATATACTTGTACAATTATTGTAGGGTTTTTTTAATTTATGTTCGTGCTTAGACAAGTGTACTTTTCTACTAATAATGAAGGCATGCGAAATCCGATATAAAAGCATAATACATTATGGTTTGGTAACGTATGGTCAATTTCTTTTAGTTGAGTGCAAAGATGTTCAGACCCATGGTAATGAAACAATCTTTCTTCAGGAGACTAGGACAATGTTCAACAAGATGTGAGATTGCATCAGGCTTGTGCTACCAGCCTAGTGGTAATGACATCTTTATTCTTTATTATACCCCATACAGATGCAAACAGATGAGCTACCCAGACAACTTGCCACAGATTGCAGTGGTCTTTATCTTTGTGAATGAAGCTTTGTCTGTTATCCTACGGTCTGTCCATAGTGTGGTCAACCATACCCCATCTCATCTGCTGAAGGAAATCGTACTGGTGGATGATAATAGTGATAATGGTAAGATGCTACAAATGTGAACAACATGATTGGCTTTTCGTATCAAAATAGTCCATCTAGCATCAAATAAGAATGGAGGAGCAGATATTTTGAAAAATGTTTATCTCCTTATGTGATCTGCAAAAAAAACATAGACCTGATGACCCACCAATGATGAACATGAGCACAAAACAGTAGTTCTTACATTTTAAAATATTCAAATAAGCCAGCTAATCACTATAGGTAAACTATAAGGTGAATGGTGAAAATTATGGATACGTGCATGCTTACCTTTAATTTGTTAGCACTGTAGAATTAATATTAATTTTGACAGAAATAGTCTGCCAAACCCCAATAACCCACATTAACTCCAGCATGGGTTATTGTTGAAATTTAGAATATAGTGGAGTTATCTTGATCTTAACTAACTTATTCATGTTGTTATCTCGTTAAAAAAAGAGTAATTTGTAGATGTCCAATGGCAAGAAAGGTAGTTTGGCTTGACTTACATCCAACTGTGGGAAGGGCTAAATGTCAGGGTATACAGGACAACTATGTCTAGATTCATTAGAAATAATGTACAGTTGGGATATGACGCTGCTACTGTAAACTGCCACAGAGGGATGGGAATATAGAGTCCTACCCACAGAAATAAAGTTCTCTGACCTCTTGGAACACAGTGCTTTAGTCTACTCCTGGATATAAAAGTTTTGTGCCACAAAATGCATTTTACCATTAGGCAGAGAACTTGGTGGTTATATGTGGAAAATAAAGAAAAAAATCAGCCCCCAAAGCTGGCCTTAGGCTACCTTGTGCAAAATTTGTTAAAAAGCAAAAGATAAACAGAAACCCCTATGATTACAGACATGCACAAACATAGGCAAACACTTACATTGTCATGATTAAACATGCAGACAGACGGGGATGTATTATTATGACTGTATTCATACACATGAACGTTTATAAGCTTTGAAAAGCTTACACTTACCATCATACATGTGCATAAACACATTGCTTTAGCCAGCACAGACCTCTTTCTCTCTGATTTGAATGGTGCAACAAGGTCACAGTGACAGTGAGGTGCCCTTCAAATTAATCATAAACCTATGACTTTGAAAACCCATTAAGATTTTTCCCTCCTTTCATGCCAGGGTAATTTAACATAGCTCAGAAAACATCTTATTTTCTGTTTCTTTTAATAGTTGAATTGAAATTTAACTTGGACCAGTACGTTAATAAAAGGTATCCAGGGTTGGTGAAAATTGTACGTAATACAAGACGTGAAGGATTGATTCGAGCTCGGATTCAGGGATGGAAGGCGGCTAGTGCTCCAATTGTTGGATTTTTTGATGCCCATGTGGAATTCAACACTGGCTGGTAGGTGTTTTTTAATCTGAGTAATACTAGTAGGTCTATAGTATATACTATATACCGTATATTCCGGCGTATAAGACGACTGGGCGTATAAGACGACCCCCAACTTTTCCAGTTAAAATATAGAGTTTGGGCTATACTCGCCGTATAAGACTACCCCTCTACCCAGTATACAACAACCAGCCAATCACGGCAAGCAATGTACCTTACCGATGATTGGCTGGTTGTTGTATACAAAGCCTGCTTGGATTGGGTGGGTCAGCTCTCCTTAACATATGCCTGTCCACACACACACATGTATAGACATACACTGCCCTCACACAACCCTTCCTTTACACACATATACACGTGCACACCAGCTTACAAACACACAAATAGACATACACTGCCCTTACACAGACCTGTCCATACACATACATTGCCCATACACAGACATATACATATATACCTCTGCTTTACTGCTCCCTCATCACTACGCACCAGCAATTGATGCCGAGTGCCAGGACATGACGTCATCCCCGCACTCTGCATCAATAGTGATTAGGGAGCACGGAGGCCGAGGTCTGAAGTACCAGACCTCGAGCTCCCTAATGTTGGGCTAGTTAGAGGGAGGTCATGATCTCCCCAACCAGCCCTGCTCATCGGGCACCCGCTGATCAGGGCTAGTTGGGGAGATCATGATCTTGCACCTACCTCGGCGCGGCCCTGAAGACCGGCCTAGGGGAGGAGGCTTCTCCGCTCGCCCCTCCCCTAGAGATACGTGGCTTCGTGGAGAATTGTGATTCTCCGGCTCGGTAAGTTTCAGTACCCGGCGTATAAAAAAAAGTCGTCTTATACGCCAGAAAATACAGTATATATTCCCTACAAAAGATGTGGAGAATAAATAATATCCACCCAATTCTGTGGCCCCCCCTCATAAATGTGCTTATGATACATATCAAAAATGATTGCAGACCAAGTTAGTGCTACTAATCCAACACAAAGCAAATTCAGTGTACTTATCAACAGAAGATACAGAATTACGCAGAAATAACTAGAACATTTTTGCAAGGGATATGGATTTATTGGTTGCACCCCTAGATATAGAACTATGAATACCAACAATATAACAACACAACACAAAATAAGAATGAGTGTTTTCAGCTCTGTCCTTGTTCATTTAGTTGATAGAAGAATGTACTTTGCTAGCATCAATTCTAATGAAAGGTGTGAAGACTAATTGAGTAGAGTATTAGGTAGCTGATCATATCCCTCATGGTCTGCACATATGTTCCACCATCTGTTTGTCTGGAGATAAAAAATAACTATTTTGTCTTGATTAGGAGCTTCATTATTGCTGCACATTTGACCTTTCTGGTGTAAGAGGCATATGTAAAGGAAACATTAAAAATAAAGCCTCCTTGACAATTGTGTGAGTGCCATTGACAATGATATCCAAATATAAAGCAGTCTTGTTAAAGCTGATCTCCAACTTTTCCCAAATCCTGCATTTTACAGTTCTATATGTATTGCATATTGCATGTGTACTATGGTTAAAGGTATCTTAAGTTGCTGATTGTTTCTCCTGGCAGCTTGATAGGTTGGGAAAGGTAAGGTAAAAAAGAAATAGTCCAAACAAAATGCAAAAAACAATAGGTAATGTTAATTTAGTTATGCTAAAACCTGTGACATTTTTCCATGGAGTAGCAAATTACTCTACAGGACATGGTGAATCCTTGATATTGGCAAAGTGAATTATTACAATGTAGGCTTTGCAGTAGGTTTTGTTCACCTGCTTTCACCCTTATTTTCAGTACTGGATTATGAATATAGCCAGTGACCTATGCATATCATTGTTCTGTGGAAGAATTCCTTGCCATGATTTGGAAGCCCCAGTCTACATAACAATTAAAATAAAACTGTACTATCAGCCTCTCACTCTCTCTCTATGGAACGTGAAGTTGCCTGTTGGCTGAACGAGCAGCCGGAGAACAAGATAATTACTTACTTTGGATGTCCTAGAACTGACAGCTTATTACACCCATTAGAGCATGGCTTAATGTTTCGTCAGTCAGATTCTGCCATGCCAGAAATATTTCTTTTGAAATATTAATAAGAACCATGAAGAGGATATATGGTTGCAATGCAAATAATAACAAGGGAAAAGATAGATCCTAAAGCAAAATTTGACCCTGTTAACCTCCAGGAGTTGGGCTGATAATTCTGAAAAGTATGTATTTGGACAATAATCAGAATATATTATTCCATCGCAGTTATTCCACTTCCTGAAATTGAAATGTCCCAGTGAACAAGTGGGCTGTGAAATGCTAATGAGAACGGGGTTGCTTTTATGGTTACTAATGTAGGTTTTTATTGCAAATCCATATATATTGAGCAGGCATGATGGATCCCTGCAATATAGAGCTTCACATTGTTTTGCATAAAGACTTTAGGCTTCACAAGAAGATGACCCTAAGATACAAGTTTGGTTTGTATAATCAGTCTCATTTAGGCGTTAGTCTTAGATGCAGGTGACTAATAGGATGACGACTATTGAGGATTTGTGCCTTGTTGGTTTTAACCTTTTCTTTTGTATGCAGAGTGGTTCCAGTATAAATGTAAATTTAAAAAAAAAATTTAATAATGTAATATTATGTGATCCGAATGCTAAAGCAACCAATTGCTCCTATTGGCATGGATGGCATGTCAATTGCAAATACAGTAAATATAATCCTATAACAAAACTATATATTTTTGTAGGTAAGACAAAACAACAGATTGAGAACAATAGTATAGCAAAAAATGTTAAGTTGTTCAGAGGGTCACAATGAAATGCATCAAGTTCCAGGATCATTTGCCTTATACCCAGTCGAGATGCTTAAGAGGTCAGGGGTACTGTTTTCAAGAGGCACCAGTTTCAGTTTCCTGCAACCTTTGAGCGACCAATTAAAATAAAGGTTACTCCTGATTGGTCTATTCTCTGTGGCGTGACTAATCATTATGTCAATAGCTCCTGGTTCATCCAAACTATGTATACACCTGTTGTATACTGTGTCAACACATGACAAAGAAGTTCTCCCCAAATCCTCAATTTCAGAACTCCTTTGTGTATTCAATTGATCAGATGCCCGATTCTGTTGGTGTTACCTGGCATTCTTCTACAGGCTTCAGTGTACCAAAATTTTGATTTGTTCCTGACCACATACTCGCGCATGAACCCCACATGCGGTGAACTGTGGCTTGACTCAACTAAGTTCCACCCTGTGACTGACCCTGTCTCTAACCCTGTGACTGACCCTGCCTCTAACCCTGTGACTGACCCTGCCTCTACTCACATGGTTACATAATTAATTAGGTTGAAAAAAACATGTAGTCCATCAAGTTCACCTATTTAACAAACCCATATTAGTTGTTTTTTAGTTGAAACAAACCCCACTGAGACAGTAATCTCATCTGAAAGGGAAAAAGTCCTTCTTGTTTTATTTGGACTCACCCTGGATCAACATTACCTAAACTACTTTTACTTGTGATAACCCTGTATGCATTCCATATAAACAAAACCATCCAAACATGTTTTGAATTAAATGATTGAATTGGCCAAAATAACTTAAGATTCCACAACCGCCCTAAAGAAACCTTCTCTCTTTACGTTCTCTCTTTACTTCCAATTTTAAGGAATACCCCCGATATTCAAAATGATTTGTGCATTGACCTTGAATATATATAAAGGTTTATCATATCGCTATAAAGACATATTTTCTGAGAAAAAAAACAATCCTTATTTGCACAGCCTTCTTCCATTCCTTTAATCATTTTGTTGCCCTTCTCTGAACCATTTCTTGTACTGTTCCCCAAAACTGGATTGCTTATTCTAGGTGATTTATAAAGAGGTAAAATGATGTTCTGATCTCATATTTCCCTTTTAATACATGACATTTTGCTTGCCTTGGCAACAGCTGCCTGAGATTGTGCACAGCTGCATAGTCTGTTATCAACAAGAACACCCAAATCCTTTTCAGTAGACGATTTACCTTGCACACAGTCATTTAGAGTATATTTAGCATTTTCTTGTTACTCAAGTGCAAGTTTAACATTTATCTTTATTGAAACATATCAGTCAATTTTTGGTCATCTGTAAAAATTTAGAAATTGCTTCCAGTACCTGCTTTCAATTCATTGACAAATAAATTAAAAAGAATCGGCCGAAGGACAGAACCCTGAGTTACTCCACTTAAGACTATTGTCAAGCTGGAAAACGTGCCATTTACAACCAGCCACAGTAATCTGTCTTTCAATCAGCTCTCTATGCACATACAAACATTTTTTCAATTTTTTACTTAGTAAACTAAGCTCGGTATCAAAATCCTTTGCAAAATCTAGGCATATTACATCCTGTGCATTACCTTGGTCTATATTGAAACTTACCATTTCATCTAGAGCTAGTAAGTTAGTTCAACATGGCCTATGGCACATTAATCCATGTTGACTATGTGTAATAATATTGTTACTTAAAAAACAAAGCCCTGGATTTCATCTTTTGACATTCCTTCAAACCGTTTCCCACTATGGATGAGGATTACTGGTCGATAATTTCTTGGCTCCGAATGAGACCCCCTTGGACAAAAGCATCCCATTTGCTGTCATTCAATCTCTACTGGCACATTTCCAGTCAAGACGGAATCTATAAAAATTAAATATAAAGGTTTGTCAATTATCGAGCTCCTTATGTTCCTGAGCATGAATGCCATCTAGTCCAGGAAATTCATTGACCTTCATAGTCATAGCATGGTCTCCGAAATCCCTTCAATGTTTATTTTAGCTAACCTGGTTGCTTTTTACAAATTCTCATATTGACTTTGTATTCTAGAAATGATTCCTCTGTCCCCTCTTTCTTAAAGACTTTAAAAGATTTTACTTTCTTTTTTTTATGGTGTTTTTATACTACTGTTGCACTTGTATACTAGGCTCTATGTGTGATTGTGGAATTTATGTTATGCACTACTGGATTATTGATAAGGTCAGCTTTTACATAAGTAGTTTAATATCATATTAATGTCACTGTGGTGTTAGTCATACACATCTTCACATATTTTTATTGCTGTTATTTTGAATGCAGGGCTGAGCCAGTAATAACACGAATCAAGGAAGACCGCAAACGAGTAATTTTACCCGCAATTGACAATATAAAGTACAATACTTTTGAAGTACAACAGTACGCCAATGCTGCCCATGGCTATAACTGGGGCTTATGGTGCATGTATATCACCCCACCTCAGGATTGGCTTGAAAAAGGAGATGAATCAGCTCCTATCAGGTGAGTAGCTACTGTCTTTCTGTACATTTTCAAGAATGTAATTTAACTTTTAAATCATACGTTGTACATTTTGTGCATTCATATCTGTATAAACTTTACTTGCCAATTTCCTGTGTGTTTGTATGAATCTTTAATAATGAGGAAGACAACATTTCAAAAAGTTTGTTAAAATGTGTTAATTTGTTTGCCACGTTTTGATGAGGTAAAGTGGGGTTGGCACTGTGCGTAGAAGGGTAGTAGAAGTAGCCAAACAAAATGGAGGATGGTATCATTGATGATTACGGTCGTGATTGATAGATATAACAACGTGTGGAGTATTTTTCCTTACTTTCTCACTCGCGCAATCAGCATTTACAAGATATATAGACATATAAGTGTGATGATGTCATTTTAACTTGTCAGTAGCAGCCACTGACTGATGGGAGTTAGGAGTGTGAGACAATCACTTAGATTGAGGCTCTTCTATCATGCTGCAATTGTCAATAGTGTAGTGCATAAAATTTACTGGGGTGAAGTGGATTGGAGAAGCTGTACAGCTATAGTTCATTGTATTGATTTACTGGGGCTGCAGCAGAAGTTTATTTTTCCTTTTTATGTAATTGATTTATTTATTTTGGGGCTGGTTTTCAATGTAAAAATACATTTAGGGGACAATTATTTAAATATTTTCCTATTAAGTTATGCCTTATTAATACACCTATACTACCAGCAAAACCTTTTATTTTTGGACAACACAAAACAATAAATCATTTATATTGGTGACAAAGTATCCAGGTCAGGGGGATGTGTAATGCATGCACTGCGATTTAGTTCTTGAAATACTGTTCCTGTATTGGGCTTTAGCTGCCCATTTAACCATCAACATATTTTCATTTTGGACAAAACAAAGAATAAATCAGAAAATATTGGTGGCAAATTAGGCAGGGCAGGGGACTTTTTCCATTTTTACTAGCGACTACAATTGAAAATGTCTGTGAGACAGAATGATTACAGTTTTCGTTGGTTGGACAGATCCAGCGGGAGGCATGTAAGAAATACAACCAGCCGTATGCAGCAGCAGGAGTACTAGCGAACATCCTGACTGCGGTAGTGGTAAAATATTCTCAACCTTACCTTCCAACGTGAAATGCAATTTTTGGTACTACCAAGGACTCACAGACGTGTCATGTTCTGACACTTTGGTGGGATTAAAGGCTAAGATTGATTTAAGCTATTCTATGGTGAAGTACGGAATAAAACAATTAACATCACTACAACAAGCACTGCCATCACTGGAATGTTTCTAACACCCCAGAGTAAAGAAGGGCACATGATAGCAGCGGATCTATTTTTGGGCTAGAGGAAAGTGAGAAGTGGGATGGTCAACCCTTGCAGCAAGTGGAAAAGGATATGGTCATCAACTATCACCACCACGATCACCATCATCACTAGTACTCTCATTGCAACCCCAAAAAACGCTAAGACCACTACTACATCACCTGGTGTACTCTTAGTTTAAGAGTGTGGGAGACTGGCGCACTGCAAGGTGCAAATTGTGCCATAAGGAAGTGAACCTAACCTGCCTCTGCTGCTGTTGATCAAGCCTTCTGCCTTACTCTGGGAGATCAATCCTTGTTCTTTCTTTCTTTCTTTCTTTCTTTTTGTGGAAATTCAGTCCTGCACAAATTGGCTACATCTGTCAGTCCCTGCTCAGACAGCATGCCTTAGTATTTCTGCTGCTGCTTTATCTCCTTCCTCGCTCTGGAGTGACCAATTCTTATGGTTTATTTTTAATATTGAGGAACAATCATTCTTGTACCATATGACTAGATGTGTCTGTCTTCCAGTGCCTGCCCTGCCCCTGCACATCAATGTCTTTCCTTGCTCTAGTGGATATTTTCTTTCTTTCTAATCAATTCTTGTTTATTTCTAATATGGGTAGGGGAATGTAATATTGGGGAAATTTTGGTCATTTACAATCCGCTGTAGCTTAATGTTCTTTTTTTCTAATATTGGAGGGGAAGGATTCAGTCTTGTACCAAATTGTTGGATGTGTCTGTCTGCCTGTGCCTGCCCTGATGCGACTCAGTCTCCTTTTTGTTCTCTGAGGCAACAATTCTTTAAATATTTTTTTAATATGGGGGGAAATTGTTTGATGGGATGCAAGAGCTTCCCTGAGCATCATTACAATTATAAGTTTTAAAGAGATTGCGTCTTAGACACAGATTTTCAGTGCAAATAAACCCAAAATGGTATACTGTAGTAACCACATTGCTATTTTCTCAGTCATTTAGAGTACTTTTTCACTTAATAGCTTTCTATTGAATAAGTGCCTAAAACAAAGCATCACACTACTTGTTACTAGTTCTATAAAGACTCAATGAATAAATATTTTTACAAACATGAGAGGCTTTCAAAGCCCTGTACTTACTAAGTATTTCTGGCTTTATCTGAAATGATCTAATGATCTTTAAGATCCGTGAAGAGAACTATATCAGCATTTTGATATACAATTGGAGCATCCATCGTGCTTCTAGTGAATTGGATTGCTTAATAATTCTTCTGGGTGTCATTACAAGGAATGATACAACTCTCTATATAAAAGATTATTCAGTTCTATTGAAAGCAAAAAATGTTACGTTATATGGGATCAGAAGGTTGACCAGCAAAAAGGACTAGTTTATAATAATAATGACATGCAGATCAATTGATACAATCACAATCAGGTATTCAAGGCCATTGCTGCCTACCTTGTTATATGGAGGGCTTCATATGATTTCAAAGAATAGGCTCCAAATGGACAGTATTACATTGCTAATATAATGCAATGATTTTTCCATGAGGCTCCATTTGGACAAAAAAGCTTATTACGCTATGTGCCTGGTCACTATATGACTAATTCTGATGTGACTAAAAATCAGCTTTGAAACAAGAAGAAAAATAAGTATTTTTCTTTGCCATTAATGTGTAAAATGTTTCATTACCTATCCATACTCTAGTTGGAGCTCCATTCAAATAGTTAAGTATTGACCTTCATGTATTTGTGATCCAACTATCATTCCACTGAGTGGAATAACATGATTTATTACTGAACTAACAGAAAACTAGAATTAATTAGTCCAGAATTGACAGGGGACCACATGGAGGCCAGACATTCATTACATCAGAGGCCATTTCTCATTAGAATTCAGAGACGTGATGAAGGTGTGTTAAAAAAAATCTTACAGGAAGTCAAATATAAAACACTTCTGTCCCTTCTGTTCCTTCAATGTAGTGTATCCGGATATAAATGACACTGTGACTTAGCTGGCAATGACCTTGGAAAGGTTCAGTAGTTGATATACTACAGTTATGTATAGTGCTGAATGGGGAAACTCCTAAAGCTGTATCCATGCTTCATAAGCAAGAAAGCATTGTCTATAACATTAATTTATGGACATGTACATAAATAATATATAGTGTTTTTGATATATGAGAGAGGGAATATATATATATATATATAATATATATATATATATATATAAATGTGAGGTTGGTGAGCATAGCCATCTTACATGCCCACAAAGAGTCCAAGCAAGCAAAATATCGATTTATATCATGATATTGCTGATTATGTATCGCATAAAGGGGTTTTCTTTATTATTAAGACCAAAAGTGGTCCATTAATCACTAAGATGAAAATATTAGAATAGGTAAAAAGTTTTTATCCCTTGGAATTTGCAAAAAACTCTTTTCTGGGCCAACTCAGTTGACGTACTGCAAGCTGTGCTGACAGTTTAACCTAGGTTCGGCAACTTTCTTTCAAAACAGGTTTCTGTTCATAGAAACTTTGATCAATGAGGCTTTAGTTGAAACAGCTAAAAGCCACTACTAATGACATTGAGCAGAAGAGTCCTCGTCTCTGGATAAAACAGGATTCCAGTGAGAAAATAATATTATAATATAAGTCAGTAAAGTAAGCGTAAATAAGACTCATCACGATAGCTAGAAATTCTGAACCTTGGCTATGACGATAAGACCACTTCTCAACTTTTCACCAGGACCACTTTTTCCAATTACTTTCTCATATATTAGATGACTGCAACTGTATTCATACAAAGAACAATATCAGGAATAATATGTTTTTAAAATATGATTTTTCGAGTTTTATTTTCCTTTAAACAGTGATACTATTCACATGTCTATGTTTTTTGTGTGTGTTAACACCAGGACTCCAGCCATGATCGGCTGCTCTTTTGTGGTGGATAGAGCATATTTTGGAGACATTGGACTTCTAGATCCTGGCATGGAAGTGTACGGGGGAGAAAATATTGAACTGGGCATGAGAGTAAGTATTAAATGCTGAAACCCCTTTTCTTCTAAACAGGTGATATTATTCAGCTGCTTATAACTAGCGCACAGAGTATTGCTCACCATAAAAATCATCATAATGGCTAAATTCAATGAAAAATATTATAGTCACAATTGTATATTGCTCCATGGTACTATATCGAATAATGTACAGTGTAATAAAAACTATAGTCTCTGTTTCCAGCAATGCTGGCATTAGTTTCCAGAATTACTTGGCTTTTTGCTGCCACCAGTGTCCTGGAAACTTTACAAAGTAAATCCTTGCTTTGTTTTGTACAAAGTAAATTAGTATTCGCCTTTTCATTCATTCCTTTTTTCAGTGTTCTTAAAAAGTGTAGTTTAGAGTTTGCAATAATTAAGCAGCTGCGTTAGGGAAATGGTTGTTAACAGCAATAAAATAAATTACCATGCCATGGGCAAAATCATTGCCATGAGTATAAAGACAATGTCCCTTATAGATTGGTGCTGCTGGCCTGCACAGTGAAAAGAGCTTTTCTTAATCCGAAAAGCAGCATGATAAGTAAAATGGAATTGGCAGGGGGAAAGAGCAGCAAGACTGGAATTATTTTATGGGAATTACTTTAAAAAAGAGATTAAAGAAAGCATTACAAATATATAAATGTACAGCTAACACAATCACATATTTGGCAGCTGGCGACAGCCAACTTGGTTTCTGGAAAAGTAATTCTTTGTTTACATTTCCCTGTTGCCTTTTTTCTCGTTATTTTTTTTTTATTTTTTAGTTGTGGTAATAATAGCACAGGAGGTGAAATGATTCTATTTGAGCACAGAGAGATGATTAAAGATACAGTACAAACTCTGTTACATGTGATAAATGAACACAAATATATGAAACTGTACAGTGCGACTTTTAAGTCAAACATAAAAAAAAGATGCTCTTTTCATCTGGCCGTGGGCTCTAATCGATAAGTTACAGAAACAGACCCTGGAGGTAGGCTCTGCCTACATAAATCCATTAAAATACCTGGAAAAAAACATGGAGCGCAGATGTGATTACTAAGATGTAAGAACCACTAAGGTTACAATGTCCATAAACACTCTGCCGTATTCTCTTTGGAAAAGAGAAGGTAGTGTGTTTGTTCAATGAATCTTTAATGAAAGAGATCAAAGATCAGCTTTGGGGGGGGGATTTAGTCTCCCCAAGTCAAAATTATTCACATCAGAGGCGTTTCTAAATTTCCATGGGCCTGAAGCAAAAAGACAAAAAATTGGCATTATCATGAATCATACATGAATTAAATAATATCATAATGGTGATCAAAAGGTTCTTTCAAAATAAGATAAATTATAGCAGCGTGACTTCATGGAAAATCTGTAATGCACCTGTATAGGTCTCTTCACTCGGTCCCATAAGGCCTCTAATCTGCTTACCTAATATATAGTAGCATAATGCCTTCAACAATCTTTAACTGTATGCAACAGTTCCACATAATAACTATATGGAAGGAAGGGTAAAATATTTTTCCTGCAAACACTATTATGGAAAACGGCCTATTTTAATGTATCAAATGTTTCATCTGTATAGTGTGAAGGTGAGAATAACTCTTTGGAATAAAGAGTTCTCTTGAGACCTGAAAAGAATATGACTGTTCAGTCACAGAAAAATGATTGTAAACGCACTGCAGACAGAGTGAATCAGCTAAGTGGTTACTGCAGGTGTCTGCACCCATGTTGAAGAATCTTTAATTTCAATTCAATCCCTGCTATGCCAGCCAAAATTTCAAAGCTCTTGCATGTTCAATTAAGATGCATGTTTTCTATTTGTTTCACTTGCGTGTATTCAGATCCATATTTGCTTACAGCCTTAGATCTACAAAGGAAAAGAGCAGACTTGTTAAATGAGATTTGGTGTTTACAGACACAACAGATAAACAGAAGACTTAAAGTGCTTTTCTTATATTATATCATGTTTTTTAGAAGCAGCACTTAACAGGGAATGCTTTATCGCTGCTGGTTTAATGGCTTTCCAAAAGGGAAAAAAAAGTGCAGATTTGACACAATTTATTGGAATTTAAAAGATATGTATTACATTGAGTATTATATTTGGTCATTATTTAATGATATATTTTTAAACATTTAAAAAAAATTGTCCTATAAATATTTAGTTTGTGGTGTCAAGAACTAAAATGTTTTGGCTTTATATTAACAATTAGTAATAAACATGTCTTGCAGGAAAATAAGAATATGACTTTATTCTGACCAACCTTAACCCAACTGATTTTATAAGTAATTTACATTTTTTGTAGCATGCATAGGCAATTATTTCCACCAGTCCATGCACTCTACACGCACTGGTCCCTGCATTCTGTTTACGGCACCAGATGCAAAAGAGAAGAGATTCGAATGACGTCAACCGGCACAAACCACCTTAGTGTGCTCCTATTTCTCAACAGGCCCATATAGGCTAGAGCACTGGCATATGTCATCACGTACTGGATGCCCACACCAAATTTTATCTTTCATGGAAAATTGTTGGAAGGAGAGGTAGGGTAGACAGAGCTAACCAGAGCATTGTGTTGACTTTGCGTTTACAAAATTCAATTTATATAGACCTACTTATACTTTAAAGCACCAAATCCTATTGCGTTCTGGAAGAGTTGAAGGTTAAGTGCATCTTGACTTTGTGTGAGCAAATGTCAAGTTTTTTTTTCTTAAACATTCATCTGTCATGTTTTGGCTATTGAATGATCTCAGCAATAAATTAGCCTTGACAGGTACTGCACATATAGAGACGATTGAATGCAAAAAGGAAATGTTAAAGAAGGACATTTACAAAATAAATAAATAAATAAATAAATAAATAAGTACCTTTGTCAAGAGATATTTCAGTGGAATGAGATTTGAATTTTGATACAGAGGCTCTCCAGTGATGGATGACAGAACACACTCTTTGTTCTATTGAAAGAGTGTGTGCCAGATATGGCCCGATTCCCTGTGCAAAGCTATTGATTGATTGGGAGCCGCAGTTGTTTGGCTGGTAATGAATCACGAAATGATTAAGATACCGTTGGCTTCAGCAGTACACAGAGCTGTGAGCATATGATTACTCCTTTGCACTTTGAAGAACGTTTGTTTTTTTAAAAAAAAAAAAACAAAACAAAAAAACAAAGCAGTTGTGTTGCATTCTGCATGATGGCTAAAACGGTTGGATTTAATGTGGGTACATGGAATATATTCCACCCAGAACATCTCTTCATGATGTCACCAGGACCTCTGCAAATAAATAAAATCCTAAATCTTAGATCCAAACAGAGGTGTAGAACTCTCTCATTCATAAAGAAAAGACAGAAAGCATATGAAAAAGTAAGAGTGCAAACTTAGGACTAGAAAGGTACATTACTTTTGTATATGGTTACTATAATTCCAGTTTCTCCAATACCATTCCTAATCAACTTATTCTTTAACAAAACATTGTAACATGATGGAGTCTAAGGAAAAAATCAAATTTATATATATTTAAGCCTATATATTTGACTTAATTCTACTACCCAGCTAGACCAACTTGAAGAGCAACCTGTCTATACACTAAAGGTCAACTTGCTGTTGAATTGGCGGGCCTCAATCAAAATGCTTCTGTATGCTGGTTCAACTCCATAGGTTCATGTTGACTGCTGGGTACATCACTTGAGGTATTCGTGTACAGTAGCATACTAGTCATTTATGCAAGTCTTTCAGGTTGGTCACTGTGTTTGCCAGTGTTTGAGTTTCACAGAATTCTAGGTCAACTTGCTTACTTTTGTCAACTTGGATCCTTTTTTCAACTTGACTGCCAACTCAACGGCCAACATCACTTTCTGTGACCGGGTGAGTTGCTATGCTTTTCATAGCAGTGATTTGCTCGTCGAGTTGACTGAGTTGACCCTAAACCTGGTCAAGTTAAACTATGCAGCTTGATTTCACTGCCATGCCATTGCCACTAAATACTTGGTGAATAGAACCTGAATATATTATTTATTACAAACTTATACAGACCAAATCAGTATCCTGCGTGACGGAAAAAAATATCAATGGGAATTCTCACAAATTGAATTTCAGGTTTCTTCTATTTTCAGCTTGTTTCTGTGTGCATTTCGAACCAGTTTGTTGGCTGTGTAGTAAATGTGGTTTTATGTCTGTCAAGACATTTAGTCAGTATTTCCAAGGGGGCTATTCGTGAGATTAGAAGTGGCAGGTAGTGGCACAAATCTACCTTCTGGTTGACAAGAAAGTTTTCTTCTCTGTGTAATAAATTAAGAAGGACCTGATTGTTGAAACACTTCACTCTCTTCTTCCTTTTTAAATTTGTTGCTTAGTGTGAAATGAAGTCCGTCTGGATGTATAAGCTTTAAACTTCGGTATATTGGCAGTTTGTTTTCTTAAAAAACTCTTAAAGAGGCACTTTGGAGTCTCCGCCAACAATTTAGATTTGTCAAGAACGTCCTAGCTAATATGTAATGTCATTGAAGGAATCTGGGAGTGTGATGTGCAGAAGTCTGAGCTTTACTTAGCAAAGGCAGCAAAGACAGTATGTTAGAGAGTAAATACATCAAGATGATTAAGGAGGGAACAAGGACAAGAAAACAAACAAGGAAGCCTAGAAAATGAAACAGACAAAGCATCAGACAAGAAAGACAAGCAACATCAGCAGAAAAACTCTGCCAGAGCTTAAAGCTCCTACTCTTCATTTGTCAACAACATTCCAGTTCGACTAAGCTTTTTTGTCTCACAGCTTTGTGTATTTTGTGCTCATCTCCCTGGGTGCAGTGCATGATGATAGTTAATGACCTAAAACGTATAGAAGTGGATAGAAGCAGAGCTGACAAAGCCCCTTTGCTTTAATGAATTCTCGAAAGTTTCTTACCTTTTATTCTAAAAGTCTTATGCAGCACATTTATCCATAACTGAACATCTCGGTAGGGTCTCCCGCAAACATGCAAAAAAAAATTTAAATAAATGAAGCATCATTACATGGTATACTAGATTTTATTTTAAGATTTCTTTTTTCAAGTACTTGAAGGCTGGAGAAGATGGCTTTTGTTCATGACCTGTGTTTAGTATAAATGACTAGTCTTCTATTGTAAATACAATAAAGAGAATTTTTATAATTAGATTTATGTTTATTCACACCTAAAGTACTAAAGAGAACTATAATTAAGCATACATCCCTATGGGAAATGGCCATTATGTGGTCAATGTTGCTTTAGAAAGTGTTGCTAGGGGACAGGAATTTACTAAAACATTGTGATAGATGTTTATGTAACTAATATGTTTTGAGGAAGAATAATGTGTTCTATTTTTATAATTCAATTTATAAACACATTTTCTGCCTTTTCTATACACATTCATGTAACTCTAAAGTGCTATAGATCACTGTGAAATACTTATATTCAGCATACACTCTAAAAGAGAGATTTTAGTCCCGAAAGGGGACTGTCCTTCCTAAATCACTTGATAGGTATGATATGCAGGTGGGTTTATTATTCTCTGTGGGTGAGGGTTTTATTATTGGTACAAAGTTATTCGTTGTGTTAAGAACAGACTGAAATGTAGGTGAATAGATTTTCGTATTCTATTTACATATTTATGTCACAGAGGACTAGTTCATCATTTACACATTAATTCCTATGGTCATCTCTATCAACAGTTTGCCATAGTCATTAAAACACATAAGCAAGTCAATTTTGGCAAGGTCAATATTGTCCTGTGGGAACTCTACACTAAAGAGTCTGCCCCATAACTCGGTACTTTGCTTTTAACTTGGCACGTGGAGAATCTGTTTGGTTTAAGATGATATAGTGCAAGATACTCAGCTATGGCACTCATTTTGTAATATATTGACGAATAACATTGACTTAACACATCATCATAATCTGGTACTAAGCAAATACATTTTCCTCTTCTGCTCAGTAATTAAGCGCTTGTTGTACAACTGTTATACAACTTCTGTTTGGGAATGATTACTTTTTGAAGTTGGCAACACAAAGTAATAACTGGGAACTCATCTGGGAACATGAGAGCTACCGAAAGAATAACAAAACAGAGATATATATGTAATAATAACTAGGTTTATCAGTTATATCGAGCATAACTAATATGATTTTTCCTATTGCAGCTTTTTAATCATATGGCTACTGCATAGCAGCAATTTATACTCACCACGTAGAAAACAATACGCTAATACCGTATATTTGCGTTTGCACTGTGTTTGCCCAAATCAGTGTATAAATAAGAAAAAAAACCTACTTCATGTTGTTCTCATAAAATTGTTTATAAACTACTCTATAATCAATTTATAGCTAGGTGCTACATTTATATTCCAGGATAACTTAAGGAATTATTGTATAAAATGTGCATTTTATTGATATTAAGTCAATCAAAGCTGAAAAAAGTTATTTTGCCAGATACATATATTTCTGATTCTGTTGAGTATGTAATCCTCATATATTTCTTCCAAAAAATAAAATGAATTCTAATAAATCTATAAAAAACATTAAAATAATTATGATAATTTGGTGCTATTTTCTAGAATTAACTTACCCATTTGAAGTACTATGTTTCATATTCAACTTTTGCCGTCACAGTAAAGTGCAGAGTGCACTTACCATTACTCTTCTGTGTAATGAGTTTTCTATTTTAAACTAACCTTTGTCAGTTTTAAACGGTTTGATCCAATCGTTGGGGTTTGTTCACTGAAGGGAGTGTTGGCAAGAGAGCTGTGACTTCACAAAATACTTTGAAGGGCTAGCATTGACATATTCCTGCATAATTCAATGTGTTAGGAGACTTTAAAGATATCTCACTGATTTAACTATATATTTTACAGGACCCACCAAGCTCTTCCTACATCAAAAGCTCACTGAGTTTGAACCTTCATAGTGTATAGTAAAGTGAACTCACCCCGTTGTGAATATACCCCTTGTATTGCATGAATTAATCTCAGGGTCACATAGAAAACCCAAAAATGCATTTCAATTACTTACTAGACCGTGGCATAGGGCTTGGTTAGGTCAAATGTAAGCTAAAAGACCTCTCGCTCCATTACGATGCTACTTTGAAGCTGTCCATCCCAACATCTTTACCCAAATGATTGAATTTACCAAAACATTAGTTGCCACAAGCTGAAAACTTGCTCGGAGAATCTGCGGAGTGAGGTTGTGTGTGAAACTTTCTGTGAGATTGAGACTTGAGAGGATATAAGTAAGTTTGATATCTAAGAAGAGCAGCTTTCATATTGTATAGTTTATGACTTAAAAGCTTTCATCTTGCACCCACTCACACACTCTTTAGAGTGCTAGGATAATTCAGCTTTCATACAAGCATCTGCTCATATATTCCTATTCTGTACCTCTGAATAGAATGAATACTGTTTTGTACAGTAAGTACAGGGGCTGACAATCAACACTGCATTATTTCTTTTAACCTTGTCTGTACTTGTTTACACTTGTTTTATGCTATCAATACCAGATTTCCTTTTATGCTCCTAGTGCTACATGTATATGTATATGTTTCTTTACAAGTTGTGCAATTTCTCCTTTCGTTCAAATACTTTACCCTTGTTTACTTTGACCTCCACATTCCACATACCCCATATATTTATGATGCAGAACAGCTTACATTGATTTAAACTGCATACGTTTAATCATTTAACCTCGTAGATGTTTATTGACTATTTTTTTTTCTCTGAGTTTATTCATTAACACTGGCTTTTTACAGGTGAGTTTGAAGTTCCAATTCACTGACTACACTATGCACAATATATGGCAAACCCCAGTGAGCTTATGCTGCAAAAAGGGTTGAGCTGACTCCGTATAACAAATAGTTCACTGTATGAGATGAAGAAACCTTACTGATTTAACTATGCATTATACAGGGCCAGCAAACATCTTTTTTTGCAGGCAAATCTTACTGGAGGGTTTTCATAACGTTTTGTGTAATTGGTGAAAGGAAACTGCCCTTCAAACTCATGTTCAGTGAGTTTGTTATATGTGTATTACATTTATAAATAAATCAAACCACTGGAGCAATTTTGGTTTTGTTATAGATGTGTTTAGTTACTATATTAAACAAGCGCTGCCTAAAACATTTCCCATTGCCTTATTGCACCAGTATTTGTGTCTTTTGATATAGTATTTGACACTCTCATATTTTTTTGTTTTGCTGATCTATTGAAAATCTGATCTTTCTTGCAATGTTCAATTCACAAAAGTGTTTTCTGAGAAACACCTGGCAGTGTTCCTTTGATCTCTGTAGAATTTTTTATTTGAATTTAACCAGAATGGAAACTTTTCTAGTTTTCACGAGGCCAGGCTCTTAAGCGGATCAAGAATCCTCATGCATTGCTTCTGTGTTACTGACAGGCCTCGGTCATCTTTGACTCGGTTCATATTCCAAAACGTTCTTCCCCAGTGACCCCTTATAAAATATTTTAACATACACAAAGCAAAAAGAGCTCATCTTGCCTTCATCCGGTTGAGTCCAACCCTCAGTTTGAATCTTTTGTTTATTATATATATTTTACACTGAGATCTATGACAATAGATTCTCCTGTATTTCAGGCAGCCATTTAAACAAAGTATGCATTTTAAATTAATTTGTAAGTACATTTAGTCAGATAGCAACAGCAGATTCAGTAGCACTCTTACAATTAATGGAATAATTTAAAGTTACACACAAAAACAAACTGGTACAAAAGGAGAAGAGGGTCCTGCTCTTGCGAGCTTCCAATCTAGTTGGCGGTTGAGGAGGAAGTGAAACAATAGGAGAAGACAGCTTGGATTGGAATGAGTTGGTCAACTCAAGATGATCTGGAGAGGTTGTTGGTCGTTTAGATGGCTTGATTAGGATGATGGCTAAAAGTGGTCTGAAGAAAGGTGGGTTTTTAGAGAGCTTTTGAAAGACGAGTAAGAGGGAAAAAGTCTGATGGAGCAGGGAAGGGAATTCCACAGAAGGGGTACAGCACGAGTGAAATCCTGAATATGGAGTGAGAAGAGGTAATGACAGTAGAAGAGAGATGCATGTCATTAGAGGAACAGAGAGTCTTTGGATAGGAGGGTAGATATATAGGGGTCTGTAGAGTTATTTAGGGCTCTGTAGGTCAGGGTCAGAAGCTTGAATTTGATTCTGAAGGGCATGGGAGATAAGGAATGGTGACAGATAAAGATTATTCTAGTTGCCGCGCGTTAAGGATAGATTGGAGCAGTGAAAGGCAGGGGAGGGGAGACCAGTTAATAGGGAGTTGCAATAGTCCAGATGGGATATCACAAGGGAGTGGACTCATATTTTTGTTTTTTCTTATGTGTGGAATGGGCGAATTCGGAAGATGTTTTTCAGGTAAAGGTGGCAGGACTGAATGTGAGGGATGACAAAGAGAGTACAATCAAGTGTGACACCAAGGCAGCGAACTTGGTTTGTCGGTTGGATAGTGGAGTTCTCAATAGCTAGAGATATGTCAGGAATTGTTGCCAGAGAACATGGCAGGATTACCATAAAACTTGGTGATGTTGATCTTTAGGTAATGGGATGCCATCAATGATACAATTACTGGGAGACTAAGTAAAAAGAGGGGAAAGGTCAGGAGAGGAAATATAGATCAGGGTGTGTTCTGCATATAAGTATATTTTTATGTACATTAATAATATTATTAGTATTCTTTAAACCTGAAAGAAAAATCAAAACAAATCTTTTAGTAGAAGCTACAGCTCCACAGCTGCAGCAGAACACCTCCTGCATGGTTAGATGATTTGCATCACTGAATGCCTGCCTAAAGCAGCTAATCAGTGTCAAGAAGTGATCCCACTGAAATCAATAGAAGCACTTACCGCACATGAGCATAGGGGGTCTCGACTCCCCCATGCCAATTGATAGAGCTGACTGGTTGGCAGGACAAAAAGTAGCTTGTAGAAGAGGTAAATATGCTGCAGTATCCCTCCATGAATTTGCAAGGGGGATACCTCATAATTGAAGGGGTCGCTCATCTTTCATATGCATTAAAATGCATAAAATGAATGGAATGTCCCTTTAAACACATCAGAAACAATTAAAATTTTGAATACGCTGAAAACAATAACCCCTGCATTGTTCTCATGACTGGTACAGAAGCTCCCAAAGTTAGCTGTTAGTACAATTTATGGTACACATACCCATTATTTTGTTATGCACTACATGGAATAGATTTTTCAGATATATTTTCTCTGAGTTTGAGTGGTTTGTTATTTATTTATTTATTTTTGTTACGCTGTGGCAGAAAACTGTCAGACAGCATAATTTTGGTACAAAGAAATGCTCTCTTCCCAGAGACCTCCGTGCATTAAATAGCTCTAAATGTCACATTCTATTACTTAGTATAGGTGATGTGTGTGTTTTGGAGTGTTGTACCTTCAGAAACTCATTGCAGTGAGACAATGATTTCCCTACAGATTGCGTACCTTGCTTCGGCACTTAATTTTCCCCAACCTTGAACGTGTAAGATAATGCCAATGATGTCACATAAGAAGAAGCTGCCTCACTGGGACTATTGGATGGCAGAATAATGAAATGTTATAAATAACGCAGCCCTTGGTGGACGATGATGACAGTATGTTGGCTTTAAGCTTTTCTTTGTTTGGCTCGTATTGGAAATCCATATAACATTGTGCCCCTGTGGCTTATATTACCTTCCATTGACTTTACTTGTCACAATAATATGCCTCAAGAATCGCACATACGAGATGACTCTAGGTTTTAATGAAAGGGTAAGGCTTCCTGAGCTGCCTTAAATAATTTTAAGGTATACCTTGTTGAATATTTACTGTAAGCATTACTCACTTCAAGCAACTAATAACACTAATGTTTATGAGATAATGTGTATGGATTTGAGGGGATTGCAGCGCATTAAGGAGAATTAGGAGGAAGATCAAGTTGGAATTTCAAAGGAGGAAGATCAGGCTGCTATTTCAATATAGGAGGTGCCTACTGTTGTCTGTCTTTAGGCTAAATATGACAGTGGTATAGTCAATACCATTATGTAACACCTTCCTGGAAGGATAAGCTGCACTTACCAGCCATCGCCATGGTTACTGCTGTGTAGGCTGACCACATCGGCCATTTTTTCCAGGACGCATATCATTTTTACATATCGCTGACCAGCCCAGATAAAGTTCTGCTCTGCAGTATGTGGGATGTATAGAATTATGGAAGGGGACCAATGAGTCGGTTATACATCCCACATACTTCAGGGCAGCATTTTATGTGGGCTGGTCAGCAATATGTAAAAATCCACAAATGCTCTAAGTACAAGTAGAGTAGTTTGCTTCCATGACAAAGTATCTTATGGCCAAACCTGCAAGGAATTAATAAAACAATAATGTCTTAAGCTTTGTAGCCCTGTAGTTTTGTGGCTAAATCTTTGTATGCCAAGACAATGTAAAAAAAAAGGACAAATGTGTTGTTCATCTACTGCCTGCTATATGGAAATGTAAATCACTCTTATCTACAAGACTATCCTGTCCTTCTTGAATATGCACAACTGCATTATTTTGAGTGACAGCAGGGCAGCAATGATTTTGAAGAAGAAGGATGTTACTATATTTCCTAAGGGGAACTTCACTCTGTAAGATTGGCCACCATAACTTTCCCTGCTTAGGCAAGAGGGTTGTGGTCCAGCGCGGCACATGTGCCAGATAGTTCCTGTCTATAGGTAGGATGTAAAATAATAATGTCATGGTAAAAAAAAACAACCTCTTCACAGCTCATTCGCTCATAGTCATTAGTTCTGAAGTATGGGTAAGTATCTCAGATGAAATGTATTTGGGAAGTTATATTACTACAGTGCAACACGTGCTGTGATTACCTACACTGTATATGAATAAATAAATCATAGTTTGAATTTCACACTGCTCTCAATGTTCCTTTATGAGCACTAAAAGGCACTAAAGAAAAATTTAAATGACAATGCAATAGGTCCTAAGTAAGTGTGGCAGCTCATTTCTGTAGCATGCGAGTAATATCAACTCACTCCACCAGCAAATCCAAATAAATGAAAGTTTTTTTTCCCCCAGTCAGATTACTCAATTTGCACCGCATCTAAGAGACTTAATTAAAATATGCTAATTAAATTGTTGCTGGCTAAAAATCAGCATTCAAAATGGGAAATGGGGGTAGAACGAATCGGTATGCAGAAGGAAATCTTTTCACAAACCGGCTAATTGGAAATGAAACAGAATGTGTTGCATCTCAGCTGGTAACGACAATTAACTTTCAATTACAATTTGTGGGTTTTGTGTAGGTACAGTACACAGAGGAAGTACAGAACACGGGAGAGACAGTTTCTACGGAATGTGATGAGCGTATTATTGTATCTATACTAAGATGTGCATCTTTTGCTGGATTTGGAATACATCTTGTCTGCCAATCTCCTAGCTAGCTAGCGGCCACCTGTAGCTAATTATCCAGACCAGGCTTATTTACCTTGTTTTACGGTATTTGCAAATACTGCACTTGCATGAACCATTGGGACTGATGAGCTTGAGTAGTAATATGCATTGAAGTGTGTTTCCCTCATTGTTTATATCGTGGTACAACATCAATTGGCTAGCATGCAATTGACGGCAGAGTAGAATGTAAATTCCATATGGCCTGTAAAGCCATATACTACCCATAGCAAATAGACAGATGGACAAGACATCAGAAAAAAGTGACAGTGATTGGATGGGAGATAGGAATAAGACACCCTTAATCCTCCTTCTTTGCCAGTCACAGTGCCCCTAGTGCCTCCGTGCCTGGGCAGTTATATGAAATCTGATTAAATATGCATTTGCTCTGATATCCTTAAGTTTATACATCTGGCTGAGGGATATTGGCAAAATAATCAATCATATAGACCCACACCCCTGTCCCTCTTTGAACCCCTACAGGACCAGGGCATTTTTGTGTTTTTACTATGTCTTGGTTCGCCCATAATGTCTCTCTTGCTCCATTAATGTATTCACACAAATTATATATTGTTTTTATTAATACATGTAGTGCTTTCTTTTGAGGCCATATTTATAAATGTAAGACCTTATTTTATATGGAAAAAAAAAACTTCATGCAGTTTTACACATATAGAAATTGTACACGGTTAGAGCCAATGGTAAGAATACCTAAAATATATGAAATTGTCACGATTTGGAAATTTTATTATATGGCCAGGATATTTATCTATTTTTTTTGCTATAGGGAAAATATTACAATTGCAATAGTTCAATTGAAACTTGAACTCTTTTTTTTTCAAATCTAGTATTGTTGGACTCTAACTTCATTACTAGTCACGCATATTAAAACCACCCTATAAAAGTATATGTTACTAAAAAGAAGACAATATTACTGGGTTACTGTATTAACACACAGTAATAAACTAACATACCTTCAGACATACAGTAACATATATTTTCATGGTAAAGGCTATGCCATTTTATAGAGAATGATATTGTATATGCTGTGGTTTGTCAACTTCCATTGGTACACAATCTGATGTTTCTGGCAACCATAAAAGTAATAAATAAAACCAGCAATTTTAAATTATGGAAACAACTCAAAGCAAAAACATTTCTTACCAGTAGGAAGGCACGGGTAAACATATACATATCTGGTGCTCTCAAGGCAGTTTCTATCATAAAGTATCCGTGCTTGTTTTCAGGATCTTCTCCGATGAGCACAGGTGGATCAATCAGTGTCAGTCCTAATTAAACAGCCACCTGTGCTCATCTGAGTCAAACATAAATCCTGGGTTGCATTCAAGGACGCATTAAGCAAAACTCTGCTGTAATAAAGCAGCACTTAATTTATATAACAGTGTATATTGAAACCCTGTAGAAGAAATAAGCGGATTTTGGATTCAAGAAAGTAGAAAAAAAATAGTATAAATTGCCAAAACAGTATTATTGGATCATTCATCACCTGCAACTGTAACAACATGGTATATCTCATACAACGCAATCATCGTTCCAATATAAAATACTAGGGTGAAAGCCAGCAACCTCTCCCCAAGACACTTAACCATAAGACACTCTATAGCCGACCAGGATAGAACACTTGGTCATGAGTCACATTGACACACTATATAAGACCTAGTTGTGATAATAATTAAGGGCAACCTCATATTAATACACAGAATCGTAAAAAAAAAAAAACATCTTCAACTCTTGCAGAGATTCATGGTTTCAAGTCACACTATGTCCTTTTCACACCCTTTATCTGTTTGCATCTTTCCTGGATCCACTAATGTCTCCCTCCCTGTTTATGGGTCAACATTTAACTATGGGTTATTAATGTATGTTAATCATCTATACCACTATATATTTCTATTTATATTGTGTACACTTAAGACTCCACGCTCCATAGTTTGACATTTCATCTAAAGAGAACTGAGAAGAGATCCCAAATTCCTATGTAACTCTACATTTGTATTGGCCCAATAAAAGATTTTGACTTAGGATAAAATGGTAATAACCATCTTTGTTATTCACAAAAATACACAGATGAAAGCATATAATAGCTAAAATAGTGTAAATCAGGAATACAGTAATATATAAGATGACTATTAAGTGTAACACTTACTTCTTGTGGCAACAATGTCTTTCCCACTTTTACAGTAATTAAGGGCTGTAAAATATTAAGCAGACAGGGACAAACAAATAGAGATCTGTCTGCGAACATACACTACAGTAAACAAAAAACTTGCGGACTACAAACAAATCCAGATCCAGAAGTGTGTGAAAATAAATTATGATCCATGCAATTAAATGTCAGCCAAAGAACCCGTGTTTCTATTTTGAACGTGCTTCAAAAGTAAAGAATACTCTTGCATCGTCCAATGCAATCTAATTTCCTCAATTAAAATAAATGGTTGAAAGAACACACACATAATATGCTCCAATTGTATGAAAGTACACGGTGTAACATGTAAGTATTTCTATCCCCGGATACTCAGTGGAGAACAGGGAGGGGGGTGGCTTGATGTAAAGGCATTGCAGGCACAAAAGTGTTTGTATTTTTCAATTGCATGAAATCATTGTACTATGTAACAGATTTGTATCATTTGCAGCACACACACCAATAAAATGTGTGTAAAAGGGCACAGAAGTGGCTGCACCATATTCACCACATTCTAAGTCACACACGTTTGTATTAAGGCTGCTATTATGTCACACGAGTGGTTTGGGTCGTTGTGCATCTTTATACCCTCTAGTGTCTGAAAAGTCCAGCCTATTGGGACAACACATTATTATACAGTTTATTATGATTTATTATTTTATATGGCACCATCAAATTTCATAGCACTGTACAGTGGGTAGAAAAGACATAAGTAGTATATAACATAATTTGACTTACTGAAACAACAGGCGAGGAGGGCCCTGCTCAAACATTTACAGCTACTTATGTAATATACTTGTAAGGAAGTACTGTACGGACATTTAACTGATAGAGCAGGGAGAGCAGTAGTAGGGAGAGCAGTAGTCTCTGCCGGACAAGTGCCGGACCAATAGAGTCGCTCGTACAGACTTTTAAAATCCTAATGCAGCAACTTGTCCGGCAGAGACCACCACCGTCAGGAGTTAAAAAGGCCCTGCGAGTGAGCCTATTAGTCACCTGCAGGGTCTCCAGAGGAGGTCCCTGCAGGCGACCAGTAGGCTCACTCTCACTGCCCTGTAACCCCTGACAGCGAACCTACGGATTTCCGCTTCCGTCAACTCCCAAGATGCCGCGAAGATAAGGTAGGCTAGATGGGGAAGGGACCAGGGAGATAAGTAGACGAAGACGATCACGAAGATTCTTTGTGGTGTGTGTCTTCGTCTACGTTTTACTGCCGTTATCCTCTCTTCTTCATGTCTTCGGAACGAACACGAAAACCCACTCTTCGTGTTCGTTTTCATGGTCGCACGAACACGAATGCACAATTCTACTAAATATAGATGTTCATCTACCATACATGTTATTGGCTGCCACAGCTCCCTGACTTTAATGGGAGTGCTACATAGCATGTGTAGGAAGTGTATTTAAGTAGGTTAGAGGCAGCCATGCTGAAGAGTAAATGCAGAATATCCTTTTACTGCAATTTGCATGCATAGAAAATTGACTCCAATATGCATCAAAATACTAAAATTAAAAAAAAAATAGTGACAAAACTTTCAACAACTGCAGGCAATCTAGCTATCATACTACATACATTAAATTTCTAACTTATTTAAGTGCATTTATGTGCTATTTCAAGACAGCTACACTTTAACATAAAGTCTTGTTAAAACTCACCTCCTTACATGAAAAAAATTGTTATTCCAGTGAGATTTTGATGCATTAGTCATTTGCATTGCAATATCAGTGACAGTCATAAGAGACATGATGCCATCACGGGCAGAGCAGCCCAGCAGGCATTATGTTATTCATGGTTAGCTGCTGTCTAAAACTTCACTCCTATTATTATAATATGTCATCCCTCAGCCTTAGCCAGTGTGACATGATACCAGTGGGGACACAGAGGAACAGCAGGTGTGATGTCATTCATTCTCTATGCCAGTCTACATTCTTGGTCCCATTCTTATAACTTGTATAGATTTGTGCACCATACTCATATTACCGTAATAGTTTTCCATATCACACATAAATATATACAAAGGGCATGTGGCTGCATTTACTAGATACTATTTAATTTTATAATTAAATATGTACATATCATCTAACCATCAAGAGGAAATGTTGGAATACTATAGTAGAATTACCAAATCCATGATAGTACACATTATAGTAGAATTGGTAAAATTAATTTACTCGGGCTGTCGGGTTCTCCAGCTCCAACAGGTTAATAAAGGGACGAGGGAAGTACACTTCCCCTACAGCAAATAAACAAGCTCACATTCTTAAAAGTGATGCCGTTAAGATGCCGATTTAGTGTAAAGAGAATTTGTAGAGGCATGATTTTTGTATATCAGGCATTGGCTTTGTTTTGACTTTTGCTGCTACGCCACCACCTCCAACCCTCTTGGCCTGTTTTAGGTTAGGATTTGGTCTTCTCCTTTGGGACCTTGATTTAAAAACTCAAATATCAGTTTCCACAGTGTCACCAGGGGCTTAAACTCTGGGGGGGGCAGTCTTATGCAATAGTTCTCTTCCTCATTGTGTGTCCAACATTTATTGCATGTACATTTCTAGAAAAGGAATTCCATCACATTAGACATCTGTTTCTCTCCCCACAGAAATGCAGTTGGGAATCTCTGTTAGCATGGCTAATATATTGTGACCTATACATTGGACTAGCAAAAGAATAGATCAGACTACATTTTAATCTCAGGCTTTCCTGCTGAATAGCATTTGCAATGAACTGTGGGATTTCAGAGCAGTGCAGAAGGCATTTGCAGATGTAAGGTGGCAGAATTTAAATAAGAAAATGATTTAATCTATACATGTTATTAGAAAATTGGATACCACATCCCACACATTTGTCTTTTTATTGCTTAATGTGCACCCATGCACCTATATCCAAGACTGGAAGCTATTTTTCCGATGATGGAAAAGTTATGGACGGTGTGGAGATTTCTCAATCAAACAAATAATTTGTATTACATAATTTAATGTGATTGACAAGCATATTCTCCCAAATTACTATGAACCTTTGAGTTATATAAATACCAGTTAATGTACTATATAATATTATTGAGAGAGAAGCCTAGCAATGATCATTGAAGGCTGCCTACGTAAAATGTGACCTTTTTATGTAGACACTATCTTTCAAACGGGAGGAGAGTGATTTTTATAGTGTTTCCATGAAAATTGAATAGGTCAGAAGGTTAATAATGTTGGTTATCTGTTGCAGTGAGATATTTCTGCATATTGAAATATCAACCCTTTGATACAAATAAAACATCCATATTTACATTTAAGTAATGGTTGACTAGATTAGCCTTCCAATAAATACTGTAATTTAAAAGCACAGCTGTGTGTAGGGTACCGGATATGTTTAAAAATATATGTCTGTTTAACCATAATACGCAAACTAGTGCAGCTGTCTCCACTTTGTGACATCATTTATATTCTTTAGACTTTCCTTACCCTAGACAGGGCTTACCTTAACAATGTTGGTTTCTCATGTAGGCAGCATGCCTAGTGATACCCGATGTCTAAGGGCCCCCAATTTAAATGATCCTGACAAGTAAGCTGAAGTAAGTGTGAGTAAGTGTGTGCAAAGGTTTGCATGTTCATTTTTGCAGGGGAGAGGTTTAAAGTCATGTGCCTAGGGGCCCTATATGGACTAAGACACAGATTCTTAACAGCAACATCTTTGGCTACTGTGTATAATGATTTCTCACTAGTCAATATTTAATGGGCAGGTAGTATGCATTTATTTGTATATATATTTATTTAGATCACAGTATAACAATTCTGATTCCAATTCATGGGCCCAGTCTTACATTTTCTTTCCATTTTATGATTTCCTTTTGACTCTCGTAAAGCAGACAAAATACCGATACATTATATTGCTCATCATTTGAGAGGAAACAGTGTAAAACTGTTTGTGTCAGGACGCACAAGCTTTTATTTTAATCTGCTCGACACCGAGGAAACAGTATAAGATCAATGGCTGGAAAGCAACCATAAAGACTTTACAGGCTATAAAAAGGATGTGCACATGCTGTGTAAATGTGAAATAATTGATCTGCTTAAACCTTTTCTTTTAACTACGAAAAATACATTAAACAAATGGTGCTCAAGAATAAAATATCCATTACTGGACGATAACACAACGGTTAGGATATGGGACTCTGGAAGGCTAATTCTCTCCTCCACTCAGAAAAGTAACTGCCACTCTTATTTGCCATGCCAGTGCGTTCAGGGTGGGGATCCAGACACCTGGGCCACCAGGCCAGGGGAAGTCTCTCCCTGTCCTTTATAGAGGAATCATACCATTGTCATATCTGAATTCAGCAGTTAGTATTATTTTCACTTAATGATCCAATTTATTTGTATTTGTATTTTAACAACTCCGAAATCACATCTGTCGCCATGAAATGTATAGACACATATTTTGGGAATAAGTTGAGTATAGACCTTCACAGCATGTCTGGGGAAGCCCAAAGACTGCTGCTCTGTAAAATGATTCAGTGCTGCTCTGGAAAGGGAATACACTCTAATGCTATATAGTGATACAAATTGTTAGACCACATCACAGTCAATGTATGATGGGAAACGGTAGTTGTACACTGGGCTGCTATCACTCACATAGCCCTGGGCCACTTATGGGTTATTGGGCATTGATGCATGATAAATAACTTTCATAACTCCGGGCTTTTTGCATCAAATATCCTAGACTGCAGTCCCGTGTTTCCAATCACTTCTTCCTGGGAAGTGAATGGACCAATTTGTCTGATGCAGCTCCGTTCTATCATAATAGGGATAACAACCTTAAACGCTAGACAGTTCCAATGGCTATCCATGTGCTAATCAATGACAACCTATCATATTTGCAGTACTAAGGTCTCATAAATCTGGTGTATTTGTAACCTGATTAAGATTTCCGTTTCACATAATAATTCATCATCAAATACTTCCTTAAATTTTCCTCTCTTCTTCCAACCAAACCAGAAATTTTCAACTTCCAATTACAATTAAGGGCTTTTCAGTACTCAACACAGAGGAAGTGTGTAAACATTGCCGTAGGATGGCAGCCTTCCAACCCTATGTATAACTGTGAATTTTTTTTTAATTTTTTTTTTAACTGTGAATAATAAAGTTTCATGTTCATTTTTTACCAGCAAATGTGTATTTCTCTAGTAAGAATTCTCTAGTAAGAATATTTATAATCACTAAAAAAAGAAACTGTAAGTGATTAAGTGAGGGGAGTGAGGGATATGTATAAGAAAAGTTTAAAAATGTATAAAAAAAATCTGGTGCAAAGTTGGTTGCTATGGTGAAAAGACCACTTTATTCTAGCCTTCATTGATGATTTGGGGACACTATATCACACAGCTCACATCACACAGTAGCAAAAGAGCAAAAGTGACTTTTTGTCACTTGCTTACTATTTGGATTTGTTGGAATCATATGAATACACCATAAGGAATAAGTAAGGACTGAAAGGGCTAATTTAATTCTACAAAATAACAATATCACACAAGGGATGATTGTTTCAATTACCCATATTTGTACTTTAGATTGCAAGCCTACCATTCCTGCCGGGAAATGTTTGTAAAGGTACCTTAACTCTAGATGGCAAGGGTTCTGATGTGTCTCTGTACATTAATGTATATTTGTTATGTGCGTGTTAAATTAATTTGTTGCATAATTTGTTGGCGTTTAATAAATAAAAGGTAATTATAATAAAAGGGATGGTAGATCATCAGGTATATTCATTCAACATAACTATATAAAGTTTGTTTTGGTTCAACATTTTTAATGCTGTGTTAGTAGCTACAATATGATTAAGTTCCTTTTCTTTTTCAATGCTGCGTCCATAGCTGTTGTATAATTAGGGAATGTGAGGGGTTAATGTCACTTGGTTGTCTGAGCTGAATATCTTAAGTGAACCAAGCACTTGCCAGAAATAGTCATTGTAATAAGCTCTCTGCTAAACTGCCTCTTAATATCATGCACGCAGGGTGAGTGGCTCTTGTCATGAATATTTTTAGACAAATTAAATCAGAATTCCATGCCAGCTCCCATTACAACCTGTCATCTCCGTCTCAACCCTGTGGGACTGTGTAGGTGTGTGAATGGATGTTAAAAGCCTCTCTTTGGTGCAGGGATATTTGCGGACATAAGTGTTACCAAGCAGCAATTTAATGCACAAGTGCCTCATTTGGTGTGCAGCCTGACTACTGACTCTTGTGTAGCTGCCGGCTTGATTTCTTATTCAATAAGCGGCGGTTTCTAAATGAAGGATGCTGAGCCCAGTCTGCAAGTTACAGCTTAAAGCCAGTTTGACGACAGTGACACACTGCATTTCATTAAGAATTGATGAATATTCAGTATTTTATTAAGAAGTGATTCTGCTTTCCATGTGAAGTAGTTCAATGTTCTTGTACTGAAATCCATTCATTTTGTAATAAAGTGATGCTTAGCTTTTGGGATAGGTTCTCAAAGTCGGACCTTGGTGCATGTGTTCTGGGTCTCCTAAAATAAGCAGAGGTAGACATCCACATTCCGTATTGTTTCCAAGCTTCTGGCCTACATGTTGTCATTTGTAGTAGCATAGGTGGGTTTGACAGACAAACTGATTTGTCTACTTATCCAAGACACTCTGTTACGTGCAATAAAGACCAGCTGTGAAATTGAGTGTAGATTTCCACTTGTAGATGCATTGCCTAACCTGGAAGATCATGGAAGGCAACCATATGTAAGACACCTGCTGTGGACACGTGTGGATAATATATATTATGCAAGAGGGGGCTTTGCTGGCAACATTCAGACCAAGGTGCAATGTATTAATTGAACAAGTTTGTGTTGATCTCTCTATGTTGCGAAAGAGGCCTGGAATTCATTGCCATACACTGCAGGTCTCCAACAGAGAAAGCCAGACGAGGCTGCAGGTGGATATGCTGAATGCTCTTTTGATGATAACTTTAGTTACGGCTCAAGGCATCGCTACTACTACTTCATAAAACCCCCCACCTCATTCATAAACTCTGCAGACATCTGCTCTATTTGCACTTCTGGTAGATTGATCTGTTTTCGAGGAAGCTCATGTTAGGCAGTAGAGCTGTATATCTCCTGCCTCAATGTTCTGTTACTGCGATACGCAGAGGGAATTGCAGAACTTGTGGCTTGAGCACATTTAACATATTGGCAAGAGGAAGGTGACACAGTCACATGTGCTAAGAAAATTGTCTTTCACTTGGACAGAGGCACTTTATTTCCTGTCTGAGGTTAGATTGCATTTTCAGTCTGGAACATGTATATAAATAATAGGCAATGCACATATTATCTTTACATATCACAGTATTTGCAAGACGCAGAAAAGCTGGAACCAGATGAGTGTAGAATTTGATCTGTTTCTGGAAGCAATATATAGCATATATAAGCCTATACCACCACAAGATAAACTATTTTACTTTCAACCTCAGGTAAAAGGGCTGCTGCATGTGATCATTCTAGACAATAAGATCAGTTTTAGAACCCTAGGTTACCATACAGACTAGTGATGATACAGAACCTGTTTGCTTATTTTCAGGATAATATTCTGAAATGTCTTTGGGTCATCTCTTTTAGAAAACTCCCATAAACATACATGTCTGCTGAGGTGCCAGCATCTAAATTACATCATTAAACCTGCTGTGGATTAGAACGGATTTAATCTCTCCAGGGCTTCTCCACTAGCAGGTCTGACACCACAACATTTTGCACATAAGATTACATTTCTTATAGAGCGAAAGCAGATTACATACCACTTCACACATATGTTTATATCGCACTTGAATTTCCCCTAACGTCTCTGCAAGCTAGTGCTGGACAAGTCAATTGCGTTAAAGTCTCAGATGGAATTTTGTTTTTGGGTCACCACCTCTAAATCACATCTATAAATAGACTTATGGTTTATGTGATATAAATCCCACATGCAGAACTTTCACTAGTTTGTGTGTTCTTTCTGTAGCCCATGGAAGGGGCCTTGACTGGGTGAGGAGGTGGGCTTAGGATAATGGGGTTAAGGGACATTGGGTAGGGAACCTTGGGTAGTCCTGTATAAATAGGTCCCTCTATTTTGTGACTGTCACTTTTAATTAGTTTTTCTTACCTGAATTTCCTACCCTCCCTCCCTGTTATTAGTAGGATGATTGAGGGTGTTTTGTCAGTGTCACAGTGGTGGGACTGGTCAGTGTAAGGTAGGGTGGAATAATGGTAGGATATAGTGTCTTTCTGGTTTGGTTGGTGTTGGTGGTTGCAAGCTGGCCGGTGGCTCAGAACTTGGTGTGGGAAAGGTGCATCTCGGTATGTGCAAATTTTAGGGAGCGTATTTTATGAATACTAATTTGTGTTGGATCTTGTCAAATATATTTATATGCTCTATTATTAAAGGCTCATTAGACATTTTCTGCTTTTATCACAACATCGATTGAAATGATACTAGTTTGTTTTTCATACTATAGGCCGTTTTATTCCATTATATCCTGACGTATTCTCAGATCTCTTTACGTACAAACTCAGGTAATTTTCTATTTATCAACTAGGTATGGCAGTGTGGTGGAAGCATGGAGGTCTTACCTTGCTCCCGAGTTGCCCACATTGAACGCACAAAGAAGCCTTATAATAATGACATTGACTACTATGCAAAACGTAATGCCCTGCGAGCCGCTGAGGTGTGGATGGATGAGTTCAAGTCCCACGTCTACATGGCATGGAATATACCCATGACAGTGAGTAACACATTATATAAGGACATGTTTGTGTGCTACCCATTCCACTGGCTGCACAGGAGGACTACACAAATTCAGGGCAGCAGTATTGTGAACAATTTGAATAATTGAAAATTAAAAATCAGTTGACACAATTTCATATTTATGATTTAAAGATCATATTTGCTCATTGTTGCCCCAGTGAACTCAGCTCATCAATGTTCCTTGTACACTACTGTTAATTCGACCTGATGTCATGTGTTATCACATTGCAAATATAAGATAGTATCCCTGTCAACCAGCAAAGTATGCTAAACGTGCACTTGTTTTTTTTTGTGTATTGTTTTTTTTTTATAGTATAATCTGATCGTGATTCTTTACTCTCACAGAACCCTGGAGTGGACTTTGGTGATGTCTCAGAAAGGTTGGCTCTTCGACAAAAACTACAATGTCGTAGCTTTAAATGGTACTTGGAGAATGTGTATCCAGAAATGAGAGTGTACAATAACACAATAACCTATGGAGAGGTGGGAGAATTTTAGAACTTTAAGTGTTTAACCTTCAATGTTTAACTTTGTTTAATCCTTCATTTAGTAAATCTATATTATAAGCCACAAATGCTAAAACAGTGGTTCCCAAACCAGTCTGCAAGGCACTCAAGACAGGATTTAGTAATTAGAATATTCTAGTCCATTAGGGAGATATATATGAAACCAGGAGTGTTGGCGTTCCTCATGAACTGAGCTGGGAACCACTGAGCTATTCAAGTGGTTAGTCCTGCTATTTGATAATATGTAGATACATATTTCTAGAATGCAGTAAGATGGTGGACAGCAGCTTGATGTTCAAGATCCCACACAAGAATTAAGTCAGCAACTTTAGTAGAGAAAATGTGTAAGGATCATCATTAAGCCCCATGATTGGCATTGTTGTTGCTCTTAGACACCCATGCCATTAAACATAGTCTTTGCAGAATTTTAGAAGGAAGTCTTGGTAACATAGCAACTTAGGTTGAAAAAGACTTTGCCGTTGATACAGAAGAAGGCAAAAAATATATTGAAGCAATTTCTAATTGCTTCTTAACTCCTTAACATATTTCTCACTGGACCAAGAAGCCATAACCATCCTTTCCTTATGATCAATTACATATTTTATATTTTTTGCTAAAAGAATAGGCATCTATTAAATTTGATAGCACAATTAATGGAATGGATGGCCTCTTATTCATTCACAGTCCTATTAATGATCAGGTCATCAGAGAGTGCCTGTTATTGTCCCTGTATCTATTTGTATAATGCTATCACATCCCATTAAGGACTCATTTATTCTAATAAAAACAAATCCAGCTTCTGTAGCCTTTTTATTAACCATTGTGTCCCATTTCTCCTAAATTTATAGCCAGCCTCTGTACTTTTTTCAAATTCCATAATGTCCTTATTAAGAGCTGCTGTCTTACCATACACTTATAAAGAGGAAAAACGACTTTTTATACATGGCAATATACTTATCACTGAACACTGTAGAGTTTATTGTCTACAGTCTTTTTCATTTTAAGGTTTCCCTAACACAACCCCATTTAAGGTAGAATTAACACATTTATTTATTTTCCCAAAATGTATAACTTTACATTTGTCAACATTAAATATCAGCTGCCATTTGGTTGCCAGTCTTCCAATTTGATCAAATCTCCTTGTTCAGATTGTATTACCTTGCATATTTTTGTGTTGCCTGCAAACACACAATATACACTGCAAGATCATTAATAAAGGCACTAAATATCAATGGACCAATGGAAACCCCTTAAGGAACGCCACTTTTGTTTAGCAGGACAGTGTTCTGGTCGTTATCTATGCTCACATCTTCATAGAATCCAATTAAGACAAATTCTGATCTTCATAAACCCATGTTGACTTGTTGTTATTGGATAAAATCTCCCATAATCAAGTCTAACATGTCTCTGTAACGGAACAGGGCTCCAGCTGTATTCCTCAGAAGCTGTACTGAGCTGCTTTTCCCTGATTGGTCATAATAGGTCTTAAACACAAATATACTCTGCAAATTGTGCATGCACATTTATAGTCTGTTGACACTGTAATGGGTAGATTTTTAAACATAGCTCGGAAGATCAAAGCCTGTTTTGTTAAGTGCTAGGATTTAAGATACGATGGACCGCTAATTACCAACTAATTACCTTAGCTTATTATCTGCAATCTGGTGCTGTTCTGTAGGTTAGGGGTTATCATGTAGTTACAGGCTCAGAGAAGGCCTGTCAGTTAGATTTCTCATGTAGTATAGGGATCTTTATTATGTAATTTTACTTTGCTTCATGATATGATCAGCCCTCTCTCTGTGCCTCTCTCCAGGCTGTGAAAGGACATTATTTGCAGCAGGCACTGGCGGTCTACTCTGAAGACCTTGTCATTGAAAAAAGATACTTGTCCCCTGGTGCTGTTGCCTGTAATTGCCTATAACTTTAAGTAGTGTAATGGATCTAAAACCTAGATCTCTAATCTGTCCATCCTGCTGCCTAGTGGATTTAGCTCCAGACAGACCTCCATGCACTGAAAGTACTCACATTAATTTCAGCAGGAGTACTTTCCTGCCAGGGAGCCAATCAGTGGCATGAAAACTGGGCCACAGAGAGCCCAACTCACAAGGTTGAACTCCTTATTTTTTATGTTTAACAGGTTGGAGAATGCATAATAAAGTACTTACAAATTACTTTTATATGTATTCTTTGTTCGTGAGGTTGCATGGGAAATTGGGCCTTACTTATTAATTTTAAAGTTTGCAGAATTATTTTCTTAAAACTTGAGAAGAAAGAAGGCCTTCTCTTATGTAAAGAGTGAGTAGCCAAAAAAACACATTTTGGAACAAGCTGGCATCAGCACGTAAGGTATTTTTTTTTCTTCTCTTTTTAGAAAATAGTTCTGCAAAACTTGCTTTTAATATAAGTAAGGTCTTCCTGAAAACATTTCACACCATTTCAATCAGGAGCTCAAGCAGTCATTGGATACACTGACCATGCTGGGAAAACACAAACTCAGACTGTAATCCATTAGATGGCTTGTGTGCCTGTAACACAATGGGTAGGTGTCCCATGGAAATATAACTAATAATTGTGGGATGGTTAATGTGCAATATCCATCATAGGGGATTTAAGAACAAGACTAAATTAATCCATATAACATTATTGCATTTAGTTTAATGGACGTAAATCTGCTTGATTTGCAATTTTTTGGATGATCATTCATCAGTTTCTGACCAATTCACACCTCTCCGCATAAAAGAAAATGGGATTTAGAGGACAGAGCAAACTAAAGTAACTCACATTCCTCAATTAAAACATACCATGACAAATTAGCCTTCTAGCTTTTGTACTCACAACCCTGTTAGCGCCAGAGAGGCAGTGTTTAGCGGAATGTGTTCATCAGAACCTGAGAAATTACTGGATTTGTGTTAAGAGCAATAATGCTCTAATGACAATGTTCGAATGAAATAAGCTTAATGTGTCTATATATATATATATATATATATATATATATATATATAAAACACTTTCAAAGGATGGTCAGCACTCCAGGTCTTTAAACTGACAATTTCATTTTATTTCAAAGTCAAGTCGACGTTTCAGTCATTGCTGACTTTCATCAGGACATACTGCAATGACTGAAACGTCGACTTGACTTTGAATAAAATGAAATTGTCAGTTTAAAGACCTGGAGTGCCGACCATCCTTTGAAAGTGTTTTGTATGGAAACTGCTTGTTACTAGCACCGGGCTTGGAACATTTGGAATGGTGTGCAATGGACTCTGTGAGTAAATATATATATATATATATATATATAAAGCAATGATGGAAAATAACCTATGTTATTTGTGTGTTTCATATTTATATGACTTGTATAATGTAAAAGTTGAATCTACATACTTGTATTTCAAGTGTGCTGTAAGGACAGATGCTACTTGGTGCACAAGTGCTAGTCTTGTAGTTCCAATAAGAGCATATTATAGCTGAAACTATCTGTTGTTTTATTTCCAGCTTCGAAACAGCAAAGCAACTGGTTACTGTTTAGATCAAGGATCAGAAGATGACAACAAAGCCATTCTGTACCCCTGTCACGGCATGTCCTCACAGGTAAGCATGTCACAACAGTTAATGAGGTTGGGGCTCTTTTTAGGGTGAATTATAAAGGTACCTAAGAGCGGTGACATATTCTACCTTGGCAGCCTAGGGTGGCAGGTCAAGAGAGGCGGCGAAACCGGAGAGGGTCAGCACCCCGTTGTCCCGCTGCTCATTAGGTCTATACTTGCATTAGGTCAAGGGCTGCGTGAAAGGTAAATATGTTGCTACCAAAGAGCATAATAGGCACAATGCCTACACCTACTTCTTGTCTTTATACATACTTCTGTAGCGGATATAATACCACCAATCTAACACTTTGCATGTAGCAATTTTTGGGGGGATGGGGGCAGACACCCTAGAAATATATCAACCTCACTAGTTTTTATGGCTTTTTAGCTGCCAGAGTGGTTTGCATTTCAGATTCCCACCATGATAGTCTTGTCATACCCCTTGAATATATGTATTGTAAGAAGTGCTGTGTAAATTGTTGGCTCTATATAAATAAAAGATAATAATAATAAGAATTTGTTCCAGTTGGCAAGAAGTAAGTTAACGTCCTTTAATTAAACATGTCCTCATTTGCCTTGTACATGTTTGTCTTTATAAAGACTTAAAGTGCAAGTTTGCTACTTAATAAAAAAGATTATATTTTATGCCAGAAGTAATGAAAAAATACATATATTTATGTAATTAAAGTAAGAAAAACATTGACTTGGGCTTTCTTGCGACAGTAAAAAATACTCTTTTTCCCTTGTTTATTGTTCAGGCATATCTTAATAGCATTTCTTGTATGTATAGGTATATTTAACTAAGCATAAATTTTCCTATTACCAACAGCAGCGCTGCCCTATAAATTTAAGATAACGCTCGGCTAAACACTTTGTTTTCATAATAGCTATATGTGAATGCCTTCTTCTCTGCAACAGTATTTCTTGGTGCCATGTAAAGATCACAGCCAATAAATACCGGTATACACAATGGAAAATATTGTTAAAGAACTATGCTTCTTCTGGCCCTTCAAAGGCTAATGCCAAAGGTCAAATACACTGTATGGACAAAAGTATTGGGACACCTGACCATCATACCAACAGGGACTTTTATGACATTGCATTCTAAATACATAGACATTAACATGCAGTTGGTGGCCTCTTTGCAGCTATATCAGCTTCTACTCTTCTGGAAGGCTTTCCACAAGATTTGGAAGTGTTTCTGTGGGAATTGCTGCCCATTAATCCAGTAGAGTATTTGTGAGGTCAGGCACTAATGTTAGATGAGAAAGCCTGGCTTGCAATCTTCATTCCAGTTCATCCCAAAGGTGTTGGATGGGGTTAAGGTCAGGGCTCTGTCTGGGCCAGTCTTTCACACCAAACTGGTGTGCACTGGTCACAATCATTCTGGAATAGAAGAGGGCCTTCCCCAAACTGTTCCCACTAAATTGGAAGCATAGCACTGTCCAAAATGACTTGGTATGCTGAAGGGGCCATACACAACATTTTGGAAAGGAGGAACCTTAGGAGAGGAAAAAGGAGCACAGGGATTTTGGTCCCAATAGGGCGATTTGCCATAGTGAAGCGAGGACTGCCCCTACTTCACATTTGTCTCCCAAAGAAGAATACTCCATTGTATGTCACTGTCATAATTCATGTGTGCCAGGCAGCTGCTGGGGAAGCCTGGTGCTAAGACAGCTATTTTACTATAAAGGGAACAAAGTGAACTGTATAATAGCATCTAACATTTAAACTGATGTTACAAGGCATTTCTAAGGTAATGAAATACAAATAAGGATGATTGATTATTGTGTTTCAGATGTGTTTCAAATCCCCCCGAATTACTGGGTAACATGGCTAGGTTTGCCCCAAGGGCTAAAATGTACCTGCCCCAGGGCCTGTCTGGGGATGTCTGGCGTATGTGAAATTACTGGCTGGTTATATACAGCTGCACATTACATTTTTATACTGATGCGGCATATATTGGCACATATCCAGCCTGTAGACCAGCTGGAGTTGCAGTATCAGTAAATATGTGGCCCTAACGTCTACTGGCCAGTGAGGGGCTGCTCCTCTGCCTGCCCCAAATAGGGTTGCGTGCATAGGTGATATTACTGCACTGGTTCATGGAAATATAAAGTCTGAAGAAACTGTTATAAAGAATTGATTTTGGTAAATGAGGTCAACTGCCCAGCAAAATCTCCAGAGCCTTGGACAGATCAATTACAATGCTCTAGAGTTTGCTTTAAGTGGCTGGCACTAGTGACACACTGAAGTGTATGCGTAGGAGTCAAGATTCTGATTACCGAAAGGCAGACAATGACAGGCTGACTTCTCTGACAGACTTGCGTGGGGAGACATTTTCTGTAATTGGATTTTACTTTCATCCTTCACTCTTTCTTTTGAGTTCACTGTTTGCACTGAATAAATCTTTTTGTCCCAAATAAGTTTGTTCACTTTTACTTTGTTAGCACAACACTACATGTCAACATTTCCATAAATTATATAAGTAAATCACCATTCAGGTAGATTTTAGAAAAGAAAATCCACTTCAATTTGATTAATGTCCTGTTGAGAATTTGTAAAAATATTTTTATTAAGATCTAATACAGTAATATGTATTTCAATGGAAAATTTAGTGAATCCAATTGGCTTTAAGGTGAAAATTATTTTATTCTCTGCCCAGCTCAGAATTGAGGTTCCATAGGATTGGTGAATACTGGGTATCTGCCTCTTAGAGAATGGCTGATATAAATCAGCACTGGTCATAATTATTGTGTTTAATACATCACTTCCCTAATACAGAATCCACACGCTGCAGCTGGCGGTTTTTTTTTCTTTTTTATTTTAACTGTTGAGAAGCTATTCTGTATAGTCACATTTACTTGTCCAAGAGACACCGTACTCCTGTGCTTTAAATCATATATCTGACGCAATTTCCAAAGTTTTATTCTCCTTGTGTTTTCACTTGAGTCCCTAAAGAGAGGTGTTTCCCCTACCATGAACTTAACATGCAACATTAGAAACTGCATTTGCAGAACTAATAAATGTTCAAACTAGAAATCATTATTTAATCATGTTAAAGTTTGCCTTTATAATTTTAGCTGGGAACACCTAATTGTTTTGTGGCACAAAAGCAACCATTAATAGGTTATAGAAGATGAAAGAAAATCTTTAAAGTTTGTGCTTTTATGTGATTAAAAAGAGAGCGAATAACGTGATGGATTTGCTAAGGTTTATTTGTTTAGCATACTTGGGTGGAATTAATATTTTGTCTAAGTGGGGCTGCACCTTTAATCAAATGTGAATATAAGTAGAAATATTGATCTATTCTCTGATTATATTTGATATTATGTAATAATATCAAGATGCAATTCATTGCTTGCTTTAGATAGCTTCCATACTATTGTTATCTTAATAATGTATCACATAACACATTTATTCTGCCTCTTAGCAGTGAACACTGTAAATATTATAACCCGGCTTTTCAATGGAATAACAGGGGCTTGGAACAGACCTGCATCATGCATATCCAACAAGTACTCTTTCTGCTGTTTCCATGCTGAAATGCTCAATGCCATCATAGAGCTCCATAGGGTACATGTTGGTTTCTTTTGTCTCTGGCCTACACCTTATAACGGTCATGAAATGTTCCTATGGTAATTCCTGTCTATGTTAATGGCATGCCTATCCTTAATTTATTTAATCCCCCCCTCCAAAGATGCATGCTAAATGACCATACTAGGTGAACTATCTCAGTCATGTGTTCAGTTGTATGTCCTCTCAGGAAGACGTCTGTCTCTGAAATTCATGGTGGCAGGAGACTTCTGCGTGCCATCCGATCATTTTATTTCTAAAAATGCCTGTGGGTATCACTTTAGAAGTGGCAAGTATACAGTGCCTTTGTTGTACATTTCTGTCTGGGACACTTTTCTTGATGATCACTGAAGGTTGGATATGCTGACAACAGATAATTATAGGCACAGAATTTAATTCCAAGAATCCAATATTCAAAATATACAATACTGTCACACACAATCTTCTTTAAACACAATTAAATTAAAAATCATCCTTAACCAAACTCAAATTATAAAAAGATGATATCTTTTTTGAAAATAAATTATTTAACAAATGATGCTTAACATTCTTAAACTGACATGGGTTCATTTGTGAGCTGGGTTAACAAGTCCAATCCAATCTATGATCCATTTTCATTAAATGATTCTGCTTGTTTACATCCAAGTGCTTTCATCCAAGTACATGTTTTATATAGGGCCTGGGTGCCCCTTTAACAAGTCCCTTTTGTAATGTCCCACTCCCAAACCCTTAGTGATGCTGCATGAATGCTTTAAATGAAACTGGCAAGGGGTATCGCCTTACTGTACAACCTCCCCACCAGGGAGATCAGAAATTCACAGTGTGTGCCAGGGATGGATAGAAATTATCATACAGAAAAATCAGTGAAGTTGATGCAGGGATACACACACAATGATAAACCCTAATTGCTTGAAATAATTTGAAATAGCATATGCAATGAAAAAAATGGGGCCACATTTTTATCTACACAACAGTAGTTATTTCTACACAAAATTCCTTCTATTGTTACATAGAGCTGGTAATGATGTACACGGGTGATTTATAACCCAAAACCAAACCACACAGTATGAATGGAAATGAATATCTAATGTCATGGAGAGGGCAATGATTCAAAACAGTTTAGGACTTAAGCAATTCCTGGGCATAAATGTTCCTATGGTAAGGCAAGCCCTAGAACTTTGCACCTAGAAATTCAGTGACCCTACAGGTGTGCCTAAGTTTGCTCCGGCTGTAGACAGTAGATAGAGTAAATGCTTCCTGATGCCGACTTAAGATATTAAGACATTATGCTCGAGACCTTGGTTATATGTGGTACACCAATTTTAAAAAAAACAGCTAAAAGAAGACGTTGGTAGTCATCCAGCATGTTGAGTGGTACAGTTATAACATTAAAATATATCCATTGCTGCCGCCAGGCACTTATGTTCTTTTTCTGCTTGCTTTTGAGCAGCTGGTACGTTATAGCATGGAAGGCCTGCTACAACTTGGACCCCTGGGTTCCACAGCCTTTTTACCTGATACAAAGTGTCTGATTGACGATGGTAAAGGAAGAACTCCAACCCTAAGGAAGTGCAATGACATTCCAAGGCCTACTCAGAAGCTCTGGGATTTCACACAGGTAAGAAACCTTTTAATTACAATTGTTCAGCCATTCTATTATCAATCTAATCTCCCAATCAATATTGTCGTTACAAGCCTATAAAATATGTGGTCCTGATGACTAAATATATCAGACCCCCTCCCTGTATGCGGTAAATCTAAAATGTAGTGAGATTTTGCCATGGCAATCTGCAGTGAAACTATATATATATATATATATATATATTTATATTATATATATAGCACAAAATTGGTGGCTATTTATAAAGGTAGGCTACATTTCATGTACATGAGGAGTGGTTATACTTTGAAGTATTGTATTTTCTTACATGCACAATGATTAATGGTAAAATTATTACTTTGCAAATTGTACACTTACTGCTTTATGTGTTGAGCTCATTGTTTCAATGTTGCTTATCTAGTGTGTTCCCAGAAAAAGGTTCTATTTTAAGGAACTCTTTTTATTTTTACCTTCATTGTTATTTATAATTATGGTTTGATTTTTGTAGAGCAGTGTGATTCCCTCCAACACATGCTACGCGCTCTCAGTTTTGAAAACAAAAACAGCAGGATAAAAAAAAATCAGTGGATTCAAAGAAGACTTGTCCCTGAAAAAAAAGAGAGTTCAGGAGTTACTAAAATTTGATATGGTAAAAGCTTAAATTAGTATTTGGATACTAAGAAAAATTAAATTGCCCCAATAATTGGGATAAGAAGAATGAATTTTGCCCAAGAGTAAATTGAATCTTTAATTGAAGTTAATCACTTTTATTGGGTCAACATGGAAAAAAGCTGTAAAGTTATATAAGCTTTTGGGTCTTCGGGGGTCTCTTCTTCAGATGGAAATAGTAACTAGTAAAATTAGGACATATCTAAATCTATCATAATTAAGAACATGTTTTGTATTGGTGTATTTGGTTATGGGAGAATTAAGCAGACCACCGCTTTCAAAATGTATGCTTTCAAAATTTTGACATACTGAAAACAGACAACCTTTTTTTATAATTGGCTTGTCACTCAAAATTCTTTTCATCAAATATTGTTTTAAAAGCTAGAGGTTCCAGAATGTTATATTGCAATACTATTCATCATTAGGCCTCTCAGACACCACAAGGAACATGAAATTGTTACAGTTTGTAACATTTGGAATTACCCTGCCAAGGGTTTATTATTAAGGGTTTTCATCTGTTTTTGTCTATAATACAGAACAGCCCCATTGTGAGCCGAGACACCGGTCGCTGCCTGGAAGTAGAGATGTCCAAGGATGCTAATTTTGGACTACGGCTGGTAGTGCAACGATGCTCAGGGCAGAAATGGATAATAAGAAACTGGATAAAACATGGTCGAAATTGATGCTTATTCCCACTTAGACACAACATATACAAAAAGTGATGCCTTCTTGGATCAGTGTGGCAATAGAGGACATATAGCATTTGCGGACCTCTGGACAAAGCATGATAATGGACCCTTCACCAAGTACACTGGTTGCAATGGATCTTCTATGGAAAGTCTATCAAAAATACTGAAGGTTTAGAAAACATTGAAGTGTATTATAGGTTTAAAGAATGACATGGGTGAAATAATTACTTTTCTGCTGGTACACTTCATGTTACAGACTGGTGCACAACTCCTACAATGAATTATCATGTGCCTTTTTATTGTACTTCCTATACAAGAAAACAAAGCATCCCTCACATCAGCATGTATGATTAATTGTGCTAATTAATATGTAAATATAATGCAGATGTAAATTAGCAATAATCACCAATGGGCTAGGCAAGAGCTAATACCCCACATTGTTTTTTTGTTTTCAATCATAATGTTTGGATATTAATAGTGCATTTAACTGCATAAAGTGTTACATGAGCCTTTGTATAAAAGTTATTGATTTTCACTGTAAGCGTGAATTCAACAAGTAGCCAGCATCACAGATTGGGAACTAACCAAATTTTTTTGATGCAAACCACTGGTGGGAGAATATTTATTGTGCATTAAGTACATTTTAATTAGTGTTCCAGCATTAGATGACGAACCAAAAGGCAACCTAGGCTATGGATTTCATTCAGTGTAATTGGATCCATTGGAAACACAGGGTCATGCATACTAAGCTTGCCCCCCCCCTGTATTTAGAATCAATTATAAATGCAAAGTGTTTAAAGTCCGGATTTTGTACGATCATTGGTCAATCAGTTTTAATATGCATCAGTGTTACTTTATTGTACACCTTCAAACTGATTGATAGAAAATGACATCTCTGAAACTGATCCTTCTGACACCAAAAGTTCCAAAAATGAAACTTTGTACCTCTTCCCTAAATGTAGAACAAGATGTAGAAGTTGTAAGCCCTGAATTTCCAATGGTCTTAAGCATCTACTATACTTTTACTGCTGCTTGGTTACTAGCCATTGCTACCAGCATGGCATGTTATGTCGTAAGTGATCAAACAATCCCAATTGTTGAAAACACCTTCCAAAAGAGTGAATTCCATTACTTATCTCAATAATAGAAGCACACTAGCTCCAAAATACCTGAAGTGGCACAGTCTTAAGATATATCAAACTGGTAAGATTTAAAGAAAATATCTGTAGATGCATAAACAACATAATAGAGAGTTTCACATTGCTAGCTTCTTATCAAATGGCTTTACAGCTTTAAACAACTATACTGGACAGTATTTTAAGAAGTGTATTGCAGTCTGTCCCAACAGATATACCAACTTTCTGATCCTTGAAATAATGTTTCTTATTGCCTCTGGTTATGCACCATCTTTGAAACAATGATTCAAAATGATTTTATGTTTCTAGAATTCATGGTTCTTTTAGCTTCATGAATATTAACTTTTTTTTGTGGCTACATTTATACACCCTTTAACGTCTTATTTTACTTTATAATGTCACTTGCCTTTAAGCACCTGTCCAATGGAGATTATTGTACCCTATCTTTCATCAGATAAAGCATATTCTTCATTATTCGGGCAGAGGGGTGTAACACCAGTGCACCAGCTAGGTTGTTTGTGTTTTGGACATACATGAAACCTGCTGGAAATGATGTTTTACAAGGAGAAAATTACTTAAATCACAATTTCAATTCCTAAAACACTTCACAATAATAAAATGTCTCCCATTGTTTGTGTCTGCTGTTGTATTTTATCGGTAATAAAAAATAAGCCAGTGTGACAAAGCTGCCGCATTTCGCGATAAAAATGTGCTAGAATGTCAGTGTTAACCAGTGCTGGACAAATCCCAGAAGCCAAGTAGCCATGGCTCTTAAAGTTTTACTGTTAGCTCCTAAATTTCTGTGTGATTTTATATTGCTCTCTATAGATGAATTCCCTTATGGTTCCTAAGAAGTTCCAAATGCTTTCTGAAAGTGTTTATATAGCCCTTAAATTCTATGGAAAGTTGTCTGGTCTTTTTAAGGCATAAGGGAATGTGCAGTCTTGTAATGAGGACAATTTGTTATAGCCAACCACAGAGGGCACTACAAAATCTTGTAATTCCATCAGTAGCCACGTTAATTCAGTGATCTGGTGGATGCGTGATTTTTATTAGTCGCATCAATGAATAAAGTGTCAGCCATCAGGTTTAAGTTGAGTTGGCATCCCACCGCTAAAAAAGAAGTTGCCTGTTCCCCTCACCATTTGAGAGCAGTTATAGTTTTACTTCTATTATTGCTAACCATGTGAATTTGCTAAACACCTACAATTCTAGTTTGAAGTACGGTAGTTTACAAAAACATATGACCAATACATGAGGGTTCAACACTTCATATCTGAGTGGCCAACTCATCGTGTCTACATAAAGATATTGTAACCAACTTACCTGCATCTGCTACGGACGTAGCAGTTTCTCCTACTCACCACCGCAGTCGCCGAAGAGGATCCGTGTCGTGCCGAGCTATCCCCAAGATGGCTGACAGGCGTTTCTTGCCCACCAGCAAGCGCGCGCCATATCAAAGATGGCCGACCGTTACAACCTTCTGCGCATGCGCAGCCCGCAAATTAAAGAGATACTAACCTATTTTCTCCACACCCCAGCAATTACCTGGGGCTATTTAAGGACACCTTAGCTGACCACTCATTCTCTGTCAAAGAGTTTCTTTGTTAGTACTCTGTTATTTGTGACTCTACGGTTTTGACCTCGGCTTGTTCCAGTTTACCCTGCCTGCTCTTGTCCTTGACCTTGGCTCAGCTTCTCAATTATCCTGCCTGCTCCTGCCCTTGGCCTTGGCTCAGCTTCTCAGTTATCCTGCCTGCTCCTGCCCTTGACCTTGGCTCAGCTTCTCAGTTATCCCGCCTGCTCCTGCCCTTGACCAAGATCTCATTTTTGACTACTCTACCTGCGTCTGTGTCCGCCTATCCTGGTTCATGTCTAGGCTCTGCATTGTGGGTCCCCAGCTGCCGGTTCTGCCTATTCCATGTCAGTTACAGATATCGGACTGATTTATGAAGCCGTAGCAGGCGCAAATATGGGGGAAAGTGAGTATACCATTGTATAATTATTTTTGCGATGAGTCACATGACATCCACAAGAGAAAATGTATAAAGGGTGGAAATTGTCTTTATATATATATATATCAATATGCTACAAGCCAGATTATAAGTAGTGTCGCTCTCAGTCTGTGGGCTAAATTGACCAAATCAAGTTCTCCTTAGATATCTGAAACTATTGTCGTTCCAACAGTTTTGCCAAAAGTTTAAAGAAAGATGCCCACCAAGCCACCTTAAGTGAATATATCAAATTACAAATGCCCAATTTTCAAGAGTGAACTCTACACTAATCTCAGCAGGGTTAATACAGAAATTATCATTTTAATGCCAATTTTAGTAGTCATGAAAAAACCTTTCCCCACATATGTTATAAACAAATTTAATCAAGGGTTTAGATTTGAATAATGTTAGAAATGAAATAATACCTTTTAGGAACATATTAGAGGAGTGAGCCAACCTTAAGTACTTTTATAATGTTCTCTGTTAGATCATATATATATATTCGGTGTTGGTAATTGCTATCCGCAGCAGTTTTATAGTTAAACTATTTTGATACATTATACTGTCAGTGTGGGAAGCCAATAAATAAACCCTCATGCATCATCTTTCGTTTGTTCATATATCAGCTCGACAAATAACAGAACTGCAGAGGGCCATAACCAAGTTCATAATAAATATTAGTTCATTACTTTCATTACACAAGGGCTGTTTATCTAAGCTAGTGTTCCATCATTTGAGTATAATTGCACATTACAACACCATTATAAGTTGGCACATACAAAATCAAAGGACAGTGAACTTAAGTAAATTTGCAACATCTGTCCCTCTCAGCCCACAGTCATCTGAGGATAATGGGAGTTGTAGTTGACCACGCAATAATTACAGTTCTAGCTAATCACACTGTACCATGTCACATAATATACATAATTTACTGATTTATCACACAGCCTTGTAGATGACAAGTGCTAATTTTAGGTATACTTGAAGCTGGCAATATTGGGGTGACATAGGCATCTGAAGTCTAGGGATAAGAGTGTCCACTTGCCCTCCTGTCAATAATTAACCTTTCGGGCATTTGGGTAAAGCAATCATGAGTGATGTGGATGAAATAAAACAGGTGGTGTAAAGGTAATGAAGAAATAAATCAGTGTAACGTTCGAAAACCTCACACTATCCCTAGCTAGCTGTAATAAGAATCTAATAGGTCTTCCATAACATTAGATGCTAGCAGGCTGATCCACCTTGAAACTGTGAAGGAAACTAACCAGAAGCATATTTACCAAACTAGACATGTGCAAGTGGGCACAAATTCTGTTACCTGTCCCTTTGTACATCTTAAATTTGAGAATGAAATTTGTTGTCCGGCACCCCCATTTACTCCATCTTCTTGTTTTACTTTCTCGTCTGTTCTATTTTCTCTCCTTTCTTCTCTCTTTGTCTACATCTCTGCAGACATAACTTCCCAGCAAAGTTCCGCCAAAATGTCAGAGCATCCTATGAAGTCTCCCCCCCAATCCTCTAATTGGGGTACAGGACGTCACCAGAAGCTCTGCCATTTTGATGGAAGTTCACACAAGGTTATCGTAGAGCAAAATGGCGGAGCTTCCGGTGACAACATCTCCCCGATCTTACAATCAGGGGGGAGAGGACTTGACATGAAGCTCTGCTATTTTGGTGGAGGTTTTCCAGAGAGGTTATGTCGGTGAAGATGCATACAAAGAAAAAAAAAAGAACAAGAAGATGTGAGACACAGAAGCGGAGACCAGAGGCATTCAGAGAGTGTGATAAAGCGGGAATGAAAGAGCCTGTGGGGAAAATTTGTAGTTTTTTGGCTTTGTTTTCGTCAGTTTCGTGGGAGTTTTCAGAGATATGCACAAATTGACAAAATCAGCTAATTTTGTTAAGTTTGCAATTTGTACAAATCCAAAAACACAAGTCTACTTAAATAACACATAAAAGGTTACTTACTGGGTTGATGTCAACACTAGGTTACCATTTGCGGTGCTAGAGACAGACTGGCCTACTGGGAGATTTCCCAGTAGACTTTATCCCCTGGGGCTGGTATTCTGGGCTGTGTCAAGGCAGTTGTGATGCATCCAGGCACCAGGAGCCTTGGTCTGCGTAGCAGGAGCCCATTGGCAGTAACCAACATTAAAGAATATTCTCCAGCATTTTCAGGGTCCAACAAGGCATAAAACACTTCTCAATTGCTCTAATGCAGCATCTATTACATTCATTAGTTAATAGCAAGTTTATGGTGTTTTTCCCTTTAGGAAAACTTTACATAACCTAGATGCATCAGAATGCCATAATCCTATAAATTCACATCCTGGCTATGTCCAGATCCCATTTACACTTCCTAAACATACTGTAGTGTATACTATTGTATCACATTTACAGGAAATAACACTACTTTGTTAGAATGCTTACTATTAAGATGACAGGACATAGTCCTTATATCATTTATCAGTATTATTTATATTTAGCACCTGAAGACCATATGAGCCATCATTTTCAGAGGACAGGGAGCATCAAAAGACCTTTATCTATTCAGAAACATGGGCATCATCAGCAGATGCTGTTTAGAATGCTGCTTATCTAGCCCGATTTTATGGCTCGATTTTTTTCCCCCATACTGCTATACACTTCTCATTATTATGAGGTTTAGTATTCACAGCAGTGTTACATTCCACTACTCATTCCATGCACATTCTTTATATCTCATTCCCCTATCTGAATTGTAAAGAAAAAAATATAATCAGATGAGTAAAAAAGGCTGGTGTCTGCAGTTGGAAATGAAAAAGCCAGAGGAAGATGTTTACAAACCTTATGCCTAATAATCTTCCGGTTTCCCATTTATTGGCACAATAAGACAGCTGCAGACAGTGTTACTTTGACAACAGGGAGATGTTCTGTTAGAAATAGAAACGGGTTTGATGAACAACTGACCTATCATATTCTAAAACATGTGTTAATGCAAGGGGTAGAGACCAGATGTTCCAGACTCGGTCTCCTTGTATTGCAAGTGGATGGGAAGCAGCTAGACTTTAAGGGGTCCAACCCAAAAACTAATTATATGAGACCACCTAACACAGGACATTGTTTAAATGGGGACTTTTATAAATGCTTCCAGTTGCCAATCCTTATATATATAGACTGCATCATGTTTTCTCCCCTTTCACAAATGCCCTCTGCTATTTTCTTTCATGCTCTGAATGGGATTTGCAGGGATGGGATGACAAGGGTGGGGGGTAATTGCTCCCTGGGCTGCTTGTATTTTTTAAAGGTGCTGTTTTGTTGCTAAATTTTTGGGCCACATGGTCATACCTAGTCATACCTTTTTGTCATAGCTTCACAGAGGAATTTTACAGTTACATATAAATAATCTCTATAGCTAGTTGCTATACAATGCAAGTAGAGCTCAAGAAATGGATTAACAGTTTGTACTGATTCCAATGGAGTCATTACTAAGACATCATTGGAAATTGCCTTGGATATCAAAGAATACATTCCATGGGGGTAAAATATTAGCAGTGCCCAAAGCACAGGCAGATGAATATTAGTGGTATTAACAGAAAGAACCCAGTGCTTGCTTTTTTCTGATGCTTTGTTCGATTATTTGCTTACTTTTACATCCTTGGAAATAATTAGGCGCAGAAGTCTATCTCTTCTGTTGCTGACAACACAGCGCCCCATATGCAATATTTTGCCTTTGTGTCACATTTATTAACACTGCAGCTGCCATACTCTCGACCATTCTAATTGTTATCCATTTGGAATACCATTACAGAAGTTATGGTGGGTAAAGGTAAGGGAAAACTCTTCCACTAAAATTAAGGGTGTAGTAGAAACATTATTAAACACTCATCTACAGACAGGCCCGGACTGGCCATCAGACACACCGGGCATTTGCCCGGTGAGCCGGGCCCCGGCAGGGCCAGATTGACTTAGGGGCTGATGGAGCTGCAGCTCCAGGCCCCTACCTTAAAATAGGCCCAGTCAGGACCGGACTGACTGGGCCTATGCGGCCTTTACGGCCGCATTAACGCATGGCATAAGGGGCACCTGCCCCTTAAGCCCGCCGCACACTGCGACCAGATCCGCCACTCTAAGGGGCCGGGAAGCCCCCACCAGGGCCGGCCTTACGGGTAAAACATCGGAGGTTTTTTTTACTTTACTTTGCAGTGAGAAGGGGCAGAGTGGGGTTAGATAGTGAGAAAGGGGGAGAGGGGATAGATAGAGGGGGGTACATATTGAGAAGTGGGGAAGGGGGTACATAGTGAAAAGGGGGAACATAGTGAGAAGGGGCAGATAAGATGGGGAGAGAGGGGGTAGTGTGAATGTGTATGAAAATGAATGAATAAATGTGTGGATGAATTGTGTGAATGCGTATGACAATTAATGAATTCATGTGAGGATGAATTGCTTGAATGATTTGTGAGACTGCATTAATGAATGTGTAAATGATTTGTGTGAATGAGTAAATGCAAAGATGGTACATGAAGGGTGGGCTTTAACAATAAATAAATAAATAAAAATGGGCTGCTCAGGCTTAAATGCCTGGGCCTATTTTTTGTCCCAGTCCGGGCCTGTCTACCGACACCAGACAAGCCAGAAGGCATGTCTTTCCCGCAGAAATCTCATGGTGCTGCCACAACCACAAAGGGATTCTGGGTAGGCACATGCAAATAGGGTCAACAATAGGTGATAATTCTAGCACGAATGTCTACCCTGCAACAGGCAATACAAAGACATTTGACCTGAAGTCAAGAGAGGCAGTTTACTGCATGAAACAAAGAATGGCACTGACATGGGCAATGTGTTTGGCAGAGGTAAAATTAAGTGAAGTGCACAGGATGTGTTTGACTTCCACTTGATAAGGGAACAGAGGGCAAAATAAACATAGAAAAAAGGTAGTGAGGGTGGGAAAGAGTGGCATGTTAAGGGAAGGAGAAATGAGGAAAGAATAAAAATAAAGAATGGGAGTGAGATATTACGGACACAAGAAAGAGATCTGTTTTAATGTTTTGAGAAGGTTACAGTGTAAAGCGGCAAAAACATGATTACAAATATACAGACATGCATTTTTTTTCAAGCAGCTGTTGAGCTGGTAGGTAATGGACTCCAATTATGATCTGCCATCTTAGAAAGCATGTACCTGCTGCAGGAACGAGAAAGCCAGAGACATGGCTTACTTCATCTGCCCAGAATTTATAAGAGAACTCATTGACCCAGTTGACTTCTTTCAGTATCACTCCTGGTAGTGAGCCTATTATGTGATGCTGGGAGCCAGATCTTTCACAAGTCGTCCTCGTGAAAGTGTTAAGGTAAGAGAGATGGGGGAAAACAGTTAACTTTGCGGGGAAAAGAGGTTGAATGATGAATGGGTAGGGAAAAAAAATCCACGCCGGCCATTTATTGCAAAGTTTCTTTTAACTACAGTACACTATTATCTGTATCTGCTTGGCAATCTTTTATCAGAATGATTGGTCCCTATCACTAATCTAGACCAATGAATTTACTGATATTAGATCAGATGACTTCAGAACTGTGTCTATTTACAACAAAATTGAGTGTTGTACATATTTTGCCTATAAATCAAATGTTTCGTGCCTCATGGTAGTTAGAGTTTATAATATACAGTACAGGGTGACCAGATGAATTCTTTAATCAGGAATGTCTATAAAAAATTTCAGGGCTGATTTTATTGCAGAACTAAACATTTTCTAATGTTTCCCCAGTTAAAAGAAGCCATATGGTCACCCTAATAACATGCATCCACAGGACAAATTCCATAACATTTTCTTATGGACATAGAGAAAATACAAGTATGTAGAATTGTCATGGAAACATCTCATACCCTAATTTCACTGTTCATAAAATACATAATTATGTGGTAGTTAAGAAGAAAAAACTATAAATGTGTCATGTTTACTGTGTTTCTGTTACTTATGTTGTCCAGAATAATTAGAATGTAGTTAGGATGGCCAGTTGTTTAAGTGCCAGAAAGGAAAATTACACAAAGCGTCAGAAACCAGACACTACACGGCAATTAATTTGGGCATATAATGACACCAGCACCCATTTATTTACAGCACAAAGGCAAAGCAAAAAGCTTCAGGGACTGCTGGCCACACTGTTAAGTTGTGTTACTTTCAGTGGCAAATTGCCAGGCTCACGTGGGCGAGGCTCCTGTGGTACAGTGGGATAAAGTATGAATATCATGAATATAATTATATTTTATTACTTTCAAGTTGGATCGGCTGGTCAATATAACTGATGTAAATGTAGGTAGACATTTTGCAATGCCATTTCCTTCTACTAAAGTATGTATTTGAAGAGGTTAGCAAACATGAATGCTTACCTGCATTTTGGTCTCTAGGGCACCAAAGGCCACGGCTAAAAAAGAGTATGCTGAAGCCCACAGAGTAGTGAAGAGGAACATCAGGAAGCACAAGAGAGACTATGTGGATGAACTGGCGGAGCATGCAGGAAAGAGCAGCAACATGAAACAGCTGTACAACACCACCAAGTGACTGTCTACAAAGATAGCAAACCAGAATGACTCCACCAAAGACATGCAGGGAAAAACCACCACAGGAATAGAAGAAAAGGTGAAAGGTGCAAACCAGTCAGAGAAGCCATTGATTGGATTATGAAGACATCCATCAGCGAGCACAGAAGTGGATGTTGTGGACCAAGCTCAATTACCTGGACTTTGTCGATGACTTTGCACTCTTTTCACACAGTAAACAGCAGATCTATCAGCCAAGACCCAGTCAAACTGGAAAAAGTGCAGTCCTTCACCTACCTGGTCAGCATCATCAACCAGTTGGGTGGCACTGATGTAGATGTCAAGGCAAAGATTGGCAAAGCAAGATAACCTTCTTACAGCTCAAGAAAATCTCCATAGAGCTGTCTCTGGCAACAAAGATTTGATTGCCCAATTCCAGTGTGAAGTCAATCCTACTGTATGGACCTTAAACCTGAAGGACAACAAAAACAACCATCAGGAAGGTACAGAGCTTCATAATCAGCTGCTTCAGAACGATTCTCCAGATCCACTGGTCAGACATCATCAGCACCACCAATCTTTTGGAGATAACTTGCAAACTCCCAGCAGAGAAAGAAATCCAGAAGAAAAAATGGGGCACACTCTAAGGAAGTGACCAACCAACATCACTAGACAGTCACTAAGGTTGAACCCTCAAGGCAAGCGGAAAAGGGGCCATTTAAGAGATACATGGTGACAAGACCTCAAAGCTGACATCAAAAAGATAGGCTACACCTGGAACCAGCTAGAGAGAATGCCCTAGTACAGAGAACCCTGGAGATTTGTGGTTGGCGGCCATACCATGGTGGGGATGACGAGCATAAGTAAGCAAGTTGTTGCTCACAGGGCTATGGAGACAGGCTTTTTAAATAGATCAGGGCATATATACAAATGATTCTTAGTAACAACTATAGCACCTTTAATGGTTTTGCAAATTATTAATGTGACAAATACCTTGCCTTTCCCTTACATCATAGGGCTCCTATTAAAAATAATAATGATAAAAAAGCTCTGTGTACATTACATTATTCCTAACTATATAGTGTGGTGACAAACTTCCTCTAAACTGTACCTTCTAGCATCCTTCCATAAATGAAAATAATATCATAAGCACAGGAGCTCGCGTCTAGTAATTATATTCTCACAACATCGCCATCGGATGCCAGGCAAAACATATTGGCTGAAGAAAGGTATGTCATTGTGTGCCAAGCAGAATTATTTCCAACAGCCATCAGCGGCGTTCTAAAACACGCTTGTAAGACGGAAGCTATGAGACACAGATCGACGATGATTCATGGATTATACAAGGAGCTGGTTGTCCCTTTGCTGAGTGTAGTCGCAGACACCTCAGGGGAATTCATTCCAAATTGGAAACCACTGATTTGTTTGCTTGCGGAAAAGCAAGTGGTTTGCAGATTGAGAACAAAACAAGTGAAGAGAAAGAACTACAGAACTAGAGGCAGACAGTGAAACAGAAAAGGGAATGGATAACTATTAATTTGAAATGCCTTCTGATTTTGCTTGAGGCATAGTACAAACATGTATGTTCCCATTTAACACAGATATTTTTGTTTTAGAATTCTATAAATTGAAATACAAAATCCCGTTCTATGAAAATTAAACAGCTCATCTAAATAATCTACAGACTGCAGACAATCAGGATGCACTATATGCATTCAGAGCACAGACACAACCGGTAAAAAATATTGAGAATGGAAAATGCTAGATTGTTGTAGGTGGCAAGGATTTTCTCTCTAGATTTGTTTGTGTTTAATGTGTCTACACAGTGTGCTTTCTCATCCTTCATCAGATTAGTTGTGGGGGTTACTAAAAAAAATGCTAGTAATGATCATATTCATGGCTACAAAAATCAATCAATAGATTTTAGGGCATCACACAATGTAGCAAAAACAGCAATGTCCTTCAATTGTAACCCTCAAAAGGGCCAGGTTGTCTGCAGAAAAACAGTAATATAATAATTTATAATTGCAATGTATTGGAAGGCCTGTATTTTTCACACTAAAAAGTAATGCTCTTCATTATCTGTACATCACTGATATCAGTGTAAGATTATCCGTTCCAATAATGTTCCAATCCAAAAAATCTTTGGGATCTCTTATTAATTTTCAGATAATTTTAAGCAATTGTTATTCTTGCGATTCTTTCTTAATGCATTCTTAGGATTCATCTTACATAACTGAGGTTATATGAGAGCTGAGGTTTCACTGTATAAAATAGACAGTACTGCAACTCTTTACTAAAGGCTCCCCAAATAAATGACTACAATTGGAGTGGAGTTCATCAATCACTTAATCTTTTGAGTCTGCTGTGCATTGTTATTATTATTTATTGAATTATAAAGCAACAGCATATTCCGCAGTGCTGTACAATGGGTAAACAGGAAATAACAAGTAGTGCATAACATAAAAATTTGGGCTTACAGAACCAAACAAGCTCAAACAAGCTTACAATCAGGGGTGTTGCTATGTCTCCAAAGGATCCGAGGCTAGAGCCCACAGAAGATTTGATAGCAGTGGATTTACATAAATATTTGCAAAACATCTTTATTTAACAAAATAAGGATTTTACAAGTCTGTACGAGCAACCAATAGAGTCGCTCGTACAGACTTTTACAGTGCTAATGCAGCAACTTGTCCGGCAGATACCACTGGTCTCCCTGTTCCATCAGTTAAATGTCCGTACAAGCAACTTTATTGGTCGTTCTTACGGACATTTAACTGATAGAGCAGGGAGACCAGTGATCTGCCGGACAGTTTACGGACAGAGTTTAAAGTCTGTACAAGTGACTCTATGTCGCCAGCAGGGGCTCGTCTCCATCAACTATTGGCAGACGACCCTCCTGTGACCAATAGAGTTGCTCATACGGACATTAAACTCCTACCAGAGCTGCTGCTGTACATGTTAACCCTGTATTAACCCCTAAAAAACAGGAAAACAAAGAAAAAACAAACATGAAGAACGTCCACGAATATTCGCCCGAAGAGAAGACAGGAACAGACGCATATTCGCGGAATACGAAGATTTTTTTTTTGCCGAAGATGAACACGAAGAGCCCCCTGGTGCCCAAGTCTAATTCCTTTTATCTAGTCTTGAAATTCAAAATTTTGGTTTATGTCATGTTCCCATTCCTCAATAGTTTGTTTTTGATAGGCCTTGAACTGCTAAGAATATCTTTCCCCGTTAAGAAATTCTTTATCCTTAGATAACAGAAAACTTCTTCAGAGCCAAGGATAAATTGTTTCTGGATTTCCGTAAATGACCTTAATTTGTCTTAAAGTAATATATCTGAGATATATACAATGTTTTTCTTGCCCCACTCTTTTAGATTGATTTCCTCAATAAATAGTCTGATAGGGGGGCAAAACTTATAATTCCTTTATTTAAATGAAATTTCCTCTTAAAGTCGGTAACAGACTGTATAATAGAGTTAAGAATTGGGTCACGGATGTTTAATTTTTTGATCTGTATGTTGTTAAGCCATATGATATATGAAGGATCCTGTAATTTAGAATCCCTTTTTTGATGGCATACCAACTGGGATTTCTAATTTATGTAGACTTGTGTGTCTTTTTAGATACTCCAAAGAAATTTTCAGTTTTTACATTGTCATATGTATTTAGAAAATAAATCCTGGAACTGCTTCAATAATGAGTAAGCAATCCTAAATGGTATTGCTCTAAATAAATAGCCACATTTCAGAACCAGATATGAGTTGATTGTGTTCATTCTACCCAAACATGAGATTTCTAATGCTTTACAACTATCAATCTGTTTAAATTTTTTTCCAATAATTCCGAATAATTTAACTTAACATTTTTTTCCAGTCTCTTAACAATTTTATTCCTAGGTAATCAATCTTCATATTATCCCAGTTGAATGAGTATAGTATTTTTAAATTGTTTAGTTCTTTCAGAGTAATATAATTATTCAACAGTTGCATTCTAGATATGTTTATTTTATAGTTCGTTATGTTACTATAGCTTTGAATGAGACTCAGAGCTAGTGGTATAGACGTCGTGAGGTTTGAGAGAGTCAGAAAGACATCATCTGCATATAAAATCATTTTTGTTGAGTGTCCCAATATAGTTTTCCCTGTGATGTCTGATGCCTGTCTGATTATTGCTGCTAGGGGCTCCATTGTCATAATATATAAAATTGGAGAGAGGGGATATCCTTTTCTAGTGCCATTTTGGATTGCAAACCAATCTTATTTTATTATTTCCCTGACACTTTTTCTGAGGGTGCTGTGTATAAGGCCATAATTCTATCTATAGTTTCTCCTTTAATACCGAAGGACATCAGGACCTGATCCAGAAATCTCCAACTGACCTGATCCAGAAATCTCCAACTGACCTGATGAAAAGCATCTAAAGCCATTACAATCGAACTAACTTTCTCCTCTTCAATATGATGCAGTATGTTAAAATTCCTTCTTGTATTATCAGAAGTACTTCTTCCTTCTACCAATCCACATTGGTCTTTATGTATTAATCCGGGTAAAAAAAGGTTTTAATCTCTCTGCTTTAATACTAGAATAGATTTTTATATCCAGATTCAAGAGGTCTATAATTAGTGATTTGAGAAGGATCTTTTCCCGGTTTTAAAATTGGGAAGCTTTGGGCCTGGAGCATCTCTTTTGGGAATGGGTTATTTGCTGAGATTTTATTAAAGATCCTTATTAATAACAGTTATACAATGTCCTCAAATCTTAAATAAAAATGAGCTGGGTATCCCTTTGGTCCGGGAGCTTTTCCTGGTTTTAAATTTCTAATTGTTTGCTTAATTTCGGACAAAGAAAATGGTTCATTTAGTTTGGAGATTATCTTCCGATAGTTTAGGGAGGTTAAGTTTATTTAAGAATGTTTGGATTTCTACAGAGAAATTTATATTATTTTTTAAATTTTATAGTTCTTTAGTATTCCCCAAAAGTTTTTTAAATCTGTTTTGGATCTAAAATAATTTCTCCTTTCACAATTTTTCGAATAATTTCAGGTTTTTGTTTATTTTAAGTTTATTTGTCAAGAGTTGGTTTGTTCTATTGTTTGAGTTGTACCACTCCTGTCTTAAAAATTTAATTCCCTTATTTATTTTCGTGTATAATTTTTTTGTTATCTGTTCTCTTATATATTTTATTTGTTCACCTAAACTATCTTCTAGGGTAGCTTTATGTTCGTGTTCTAGCTTAGCTAGTTTAATTTACAGACTATTTATATCTTCAGCTTTTTGTTTTTTTTCTGTATTGTTCCTAATTTTATCAATGTCCTTCTCATTATACTTTTAAATGTGCACCATAGATTTAAATCTGGGGTTTGTCCATCATCATTAATCTCCAGAAATTGTCTTGCTTTCTGTCTTAAGTCCTCAACGTCTGAATCTTTCCTCAATATTATTATATTTGGCATAGTTTCCCCATATTTCCCTTGCCTCTCCCCCAGTAATTTACATACGCAGTGTGCATACATTTTTACAAACACTCACATTTGCACACACCTACACACTCAACACATACTAACACAACTCAAACTGATATACCAAGTTTTGAGGGTGACTCGAGAGAACTGATTATGAAAATACATATGGCTACTTTTTAGGATTTGGAAATACTAAACATTTTCACATGGGTTCAATTTGCTTTTAATGGGATTTCCATATATAAAGCCAAAAAGGGACCAATTCCAATGCAAAGTGATACATTTGGATCTCTCAACACAGAAACCAACTGCATGATCCTAATGACAGCACCAAATTCATCACTAGGATTGCTCATTTTTAACAGTTGTGAATATGACCTTTAAGGACAGGCCACTATAAGGCTCAGAGAGCAGTTCATTTCCTGTAGACACACATAGATGACAACATGATGAACACATTTACTCAACTCAAATATTTACCTCTGTAAACATTTAACTAGTGCTTAACAACACAGTATGAAGCAGGTTTTTCTAGTAGAGCAGGGGTTAAGAAGAGAAGCGTTCCATTTATTCAGACTTTAGATAACTGACTGTCGGAATTAATTGAAAAGAAGTGACATTCTGTGAATCACCAGATGATGAGAGTGATCTGGAAACGTACCAACACGCAGTGACCTTTTCTAAGCTTAAAGGAGGCACACTACGTGCCCTTCATCCAGCTGCCCTAATGTAACTGTATAGCAGGCCCCTCCTTCCTCTTCTTTGCTCTCTTGAAAAATCAATACCTAATTATCTTTACTTCTGTTGTACACCCCTTTCACCAAAATTCAAGAGCTCTGATACGTATTTACAAGCATTCTCTCAAGTCTAGGAGACCAGTTAAGTGCCACAGATATCTGACGGTCAGATAAGCAATCTATCTGAGACAAGATGTCCTTAGAATTCTGAGAGTAAGATCTGATGCTTAGAGCTTAATCCTCAGCTGCTGAAGCAACCAAAACACAGTTATCTTTTGAAATGCACATACCTGCTTCGAAATAAGTACAATAACAATTAAAATGTCAGCTATGCCTTAAATGTTCTTCACACCGATAGAAAGAAGACAGCCATCTTGGATTCTAAGGTCAAAGAAGGACTGTATTGTAGGCAAATCTACGGCTTTAGGTGCCAGAACACTCACATCTATGATTGTACGTGTGCGAATGTAAAAAAAGCAAGAAAATCCTCATAGGACCTATCAAAGCCGTTTAGACTAGCCAATGACATTTATAGAGGTCAAATATTCAATCAAAACATTTTGTGTTTGAATACATTAATGTATTCAAAGACTCAGTCAATGGAACAGGAGAGCATGTTCAATGGAATTATTAAAGCGGTGGAATTCAAATCACTGTGAATACACAGTTGAGAGTATGGATAGCTTGGGAACCAATTACTGTAGCATGAGAACTGAAGGTCACTAATTTGATTTACTATCAAACATACTGCATTATGTCATCCAACCCACTGATCTTTATTTGTTTTAGTGGGAGAGCGGGTGCCAATATTGAAACATGGTTTTTAAGCTGCAAATTAACCTTTTCCTTGCCACCTGGTATGATTTCATTCATTAGTTTAGATTCTATGGATCAGAAAGATCTGTTTTTCCAAGTAATAATTGCCTAACAGCTTTTGCTGCCAGCGATCCCGCCATCCCAGCTGATACAGTATTGATTTTACAACTGCTCTTAGCTACAGAACCGGCCCTTTCACCTTTGCTGTAAACAAACACATTATATCACATTTCTTTTGATAAATTACATCAATATAGAGTGTTCACACCAAAGAGTTCACACACGTTATGGTTTGTTGTCCACAATAGTAAAGTCATAAGAGCAGATCTAAGAGAAGATACCATATGGCAGCCAGGTTTTACGCCAGACAGGGTGTTTTTATGCAGGCCTCTCAACACACTCCATTCACCTCATTGTCACATGTTTTACAATGGTTAAACAGCTGATAATGGTTCAGTTTAATGATGTGCAAATGAATTCATCTGGGTGTGTCACTTTTAGTTTTGGAATTTACAGAGATTCCCCAGAGCCTCAGCGTCTACTTAGACACATCTGGTAGTGTTAGGATTTGGATGAGTAGGCTTAATATTTCTGAATACAGTCATGAGCCACTCAGACAGATGCTCTGTGTACATTTGCAGAATGTTACTTTACCTTTTTGGAAAAATCTCAAAACCACATAAAAATTACAATGATCTGCCAATCAACAGATCCAATAATATACTAATCTACAAGTTTATATTAGCTATAATTTTCAGGACATTTCAGCATATTATTCTAGAGAACCTCATTTTCTTGTGGGAGCCTTTCCAGGTATTAATAACAAAGCTAATCTATAATGTTATGGTGTCTTTACAAATGTTCCCATAAAGGCTATCAGTTACACGCTATAATATGCAGGGCCTCATAAACTATTGCAGGGCTGGACTGGTGGTGGAATTTTAAGGTTGGCAGCCACCTGATGACGTCATTGTGGCTGACAGCTGAACATGTGTGTGTGAGGTCGGCATATCCAGCTGAGTATGTCGTGATTTCTGCCAGCATCACACCGCACAATTGCCCAGTGTGCCAAATGGCCAGTACAAGCTTGCATTAATGCCTGTAACCGCTCTGCTTAGATAAAGAGAACAAGTTAATCTGTGCTATTTTAATAGACATACACTAAGTCCATTATCCATAAATTTGTGGTGCTCCAATGTAATTAAAGTAAGCGACCAGGACCTGTTATGAGAATACTTGAACTCTCCGCATTTGAAAAGGAATATCCAGGTGAAGTACTTTCATCTTTCTCTGGGCAGAGGATTGGTAGTTGTCCTCACACCTGCTTTCCTGCCCATTTCCCCTACTCTCAGGTAACTTAAGGCTATCTGGGTCTAGCCATACCTCCATGTGTTTCCAAACCTATCCTTTGCTCATCTTGCTCTCCCTCCATGTGTGGCTAGCTCAACCTATCGTGCACATAGCTCTACCTCCACATGAAATCACTCTTCCAGAATAGGGAGAGTCCTGGGTAGCCCATTCTGGGAAGTTCCCAGCTATGGTAACCAGTACACAGTCCCAGGTGTCCCTCCTTAAGAGGCAGGGCCCTTCTTTGGGCTCACATGCCTTTGTATCACTTCCCCTGATGTCCTACTAGAAGCTAAGAATGTTTTGCGGATATAAAGTGTGAAACGTGTAAATGGCAGAAAATGTGTTTATGTGTTTAAGTCAAATACATTTTTCTGCTTCAAGCAATCACTGCCAGTAAAGTGCTTGCATTTCTGAGGGGTCTCCTCAGAATCCCTGGAAGTCCTGTGTCAGCCAGCAATGGAGCTGGCTGGCAATGGGTACACACATGGGCACTACTGCACAGGCAAATAGCTTGGGGCAGGGAAAGAGAAACCATATAGATTGGACTCCTATACACCTGCATGCAAAAAATACTAATTAAAAGGTGACACTCAGCTATCATATACATCCTCTACATTGTAAGCTTACGAACAACGCAAAGTTAGCAAAAGTTGGTTAACAGAGGCTCATGGGTGTATACAGGCATTTCACAAGTCACTCTCATTAGGCATTTATAAATCATAGCTAAATTAGGAATGACTCCTTAGCTGTATAATACAATACAACCTCCACAATATGAATGCTTTAAACTTTACAAAACTGTCTTACAGAAACCATTCAGAGAAGAAATCCCAATATATTTTAAGTTTGTCCTGCTTAATGGATTGTATTTTTAATCACATCCATGAAGAAAAAGCAGAGACGGGTGTCAACATGTTTATAATAACCCAATTTCATCTGGCGTGGGGGAAGGAGATGATTGATGGCTTTAATACCTTTGGTTCCAATGAAAGTAAAGCAGTGAGTCTTAAAGGCTTCTTGTAAGCTTTTTCTGAATCTAGCATTTTGAACATCTGCGTCATATAATTCCAATAACTGGAAATAGGGATGCCCCCTATTCCTGATTATTAGTGGGCAAGACTCATATGTCTCCCAATCTCTGTTTTGCAGACATTCCTCAGAAATGTCCCTCTTTAGTAGGAAAGACATTGTTTGAGAAACAAACTTATCAAAACAAACCTGCCCCCTGACAAAGCTCATTGCAGCGAAACGTAGGTTGGGGTTGGTACGTTTGGACTTGGCACCATTCATTACCAGGCTTTTTACGGTTTTCAGCCTTGCTTCTAGGTTTGGTTAGTAACTTTTGAGCACCGATGTACCATTGCTGTATGTTATTTCATTTGTTCCTTTTCACTTTATCGCTGTGGTCATCCTTGTGTCTCTTATTTGTACCTTCATATACATATGTATCTCCATCCTAGTTCCTGTAGTCTTGTGCCTCTGTTCATATGTACCTTCCTATATGTGTCTTGGTGCCAAGATACTTTTATATTATATATATTTTTTATATGTATTTAAATCATATTGTTTAATAAAGATTTACTTTGTATATACCTTTTTTCTTTACGTGCTCTCCTTGCAATAGGTTTTGGTGTTTTTAAACAAACGTATCTGTCTCTCTTTGCTGAGCTCATGACCCTCTTTGTAGGAAATCTGAATGTTCTAGTGCATATGTAAAATAGAGCATATATATGCATATAAATCAAACACAATTTAATGGATCTCTTCTTTGAAATGCGTGAAAGTTATCAATGTGTTATATAGCATGATCTATGGGCTGCTAGTAACTATTACAAAGGGTGTGGATCTCCAAAACACAGCTGAATTTTAGTCCAAGACTATGTACAGAAGTACATGTTGCCAAAATGTTATCTAAGTGATCTTGTCATCTAAGTGTCATCTTGCTTTTATCTAGGGTCGGAACCTTTCGACTCTGGTCTTAATTGTATATTATATTTCTGTAATCCAGGGTTTTAAAAAATCCTCTCCTCCTTTCACAAACCAAGTGCATAAGGAATTAAACAAAATGATGCCATCTGGAACTGCAGGGGTTAGAAGCAGCATCTTTCATGGACCACAACATTAATTTAACTTGTGTCTAACATAGCTTTCCTACCCACACCATTAGCATCTTTTCCGCTTAAGACTCTCAATTCATCACTGTCTCCAAGACAGAATGCAGCAAAGTGGGACTTACCAAGTGTAAGAAAATCCTCATTTTATAAAAGTGCCAAAAATGTTGAATTTTTGTTCCCCATTTTTTCTCTCTTCACAGGAACATGAGCACTAAATGAAATTAATGTCATTGGAGTTCCTAATCAAATGGAAAATAAATGAATATAAAATAAGATTAATGGATACAAGGGCACTAAAATCTACTCCTAATATATCATAAGTGCTTTCAAGTGATGACCACAGCTCTAAATAAAACAATGTTAAGGACATCTATGTGTCACGCGCGCTGCCGCGGCTCCTCTCGGCTGCTACCGCCGGCTCGCCGGGCGTCCGCAACCCCACCTCCGTCCCGCACGCGGGTTGCCGACGGGTTACACGCGCCACCGCTGCACTCACCTTGGCCGCTGGGTCCCCCGACGTCGGCAGTTCCGCCTCCGGTGCTACCGCGGTCACTCGCGGGGCTTGTGGTCCTTCTTCGTCGGGCGCGCGCACCCGCTCACGCTCCAGGCACGTCGCCGCGCGCACACGCCGGGAAACCGGCGGAAGTGCGCCATCTGGTGGTGGTTCCAGATATCGCACCTAATATCAATTTAGGGCGCGACACGCTCTACGGCGCGGCTGATGACGTGAGTGTTACCTTTCTTATTTAAACCCCATTCGTTTGCCTTGTCTTTGCCCGTTCTAAACGTTCTCTAGCGTTGGGTGTGCTTATTTCTAATATATTTCTGCCTTGTGTACCGACTTCTTGCCTGTTTAAACGACCACGATTCTTCTCTGCCTGCCTACGAACCCGGACCTGTTTACCGTTTTGCACCTGATCTACCTGCCCTGACCTCGGATTGTTGTTGACCTTGCTGCCTGCTTTTGCCCTCGACCTCGGACTGTGTTCTGGACTTTCTTTACGCTGTGCTTACCTGCATTGTTGGATCCCTCATCTACCTGACCGTAACAGTAGAACGGGCCATACATGGATCCCGCGGATATGGCACGGCTGCAAACCCGGCAGGACCGCCAAGACCAGCGTCTTGCCGCGCAGTCAACACAGCTCCAAACGCTGGAACAAAAGGTCGACGCCATGACTGATCTTCTGCGTTCTCTGACCGCCCTCCCGTCGGTTCATAGGGAGGTCTCCCACGAGGGCATGGGGGCTGTTGCTAGGTTCCCGCTACCCGAGAAGTATTCCGGAGACCCGAAGGAATGTCGCGGTTTCCTCAACCAGTGTATGCTCCACTTCCGAAACCATCCCCAGGCGTTCCAAACATCATCCAAGAGGGTATCGTTTATCATATCCCTACTTAAGGGTGATGCATTGCTGTGGGCCTCACCTCTGGTGGAGCAGGAATCTTATCTTCTCGAGGATTGTCCCGCTTTTATGGAATCCATACGAACTGTTTTTGATGCTCCGGGTCGTAAGGAGACCGCCGAGTCCTCTCTGCTTGAACTCCAGCAAGGCCGTAAAACCTTGGTCCAATACACCGTGGAGTTTCGCACCCTCGCCCATGAGACCAACTGGGAAGAAGGCGCCCTCAAGGCCGCTTACAGAAAAGGACTCAACGACAAAATCAAAGACGGCCTCGTGTACCACGACACACCTGCGGATCTCGAAGAGTACATCGCCCTCTGTGTCAGGGTGGACAAACGGATCCAGGAAAGGACATCAGAGAACAACAGAGGAAAAAGACCTGGGACCTACACTCCAGGACCCACAAGACCTTCTTCGTCTCCTCTTCCGTCCGTCTCTGCTTCAGAGGAGCCAATGGAAATAGGAACCGTCCGCAAGCTCTCCGAGGCCGAGAAAAGATACAGAAGACTACAAGGACTCTGTCTCTATTGTGGTCAAGCCGATCACCTGTTGCCTACCTGTCCTCTCAGACCGGTAAAAGAGAACGCTTAGGGAACACAGGAGGAAGCTCCCTAAGCGCAAGCCGTTTCCCTATTCCTCCCAACACACGCATGACAGTACCCATAACGCTCCGTTGGGAGAATCACTCCGTGGCCACTCGGGCCTTCCTCGATTCCGGAGCAGCTGGCGTTTTTATGGACCAGCAATGGGCACTGACACATCGCATACCACTCCACACCAAGGAAGCACCCTCTCTGGTGGCTTCTGTCGACGGCTCTCTTTTGGGAACAGGGATCGTCACTCAAGAGACCAAACCATTGACCCTTCGAGTAGGGGTCACTCACCAGGAACGACTCATGTTTGAGTTAATCAAATCACCTCATGCCTCTCTTATCCTGGGATATCCGTGGTTCCGTCACCACAACCCGATCATAGACTGGCAAAGAGGCGAGATCCTATCATGGAGCCACCAGTGTCAAAAACACTGCATCATACCCTGTCGACGTCTTAATCTCATACTCGAGATCGCTCCTACTGACCCCAGGTCTCTCGTCCCAAGACACTACTGGGACTTTTTGGATGTGTTCTCCAAAAAGGACGCGGAGAGATTACCTCCACATCGGGCCTATGATTGCGCCATCAACCTGTTGCCAGGCTCCGATCCACCACGGGGCCGCACCTATCCGCTGTCTGAACCAGAGAACAAGGCTTTAGAACAGTACATCAAGGAAAGCCTGGAAAAAGGCTTCATTCGTCCGTCCTCATCCCCTGCTGGTGCCGGTTTCTTCTTCGTGGCCAAAAAGGAAGGCTCATTGCGGCCATGCATCGACTACCGGGGATTAAATCGCATCACTATAAAAAATCGTTACCCGCTTCCCCTCATCACAGAGATCTATGACCTCCTAAAAGGAGCAAAGATCTTCACCAAGTTGGATCTCAGGGGTGCGTACAATTTAATCCGTGTCAAGTCTGGAGACGAATGGAAGACGGCGTTCAACACCAGATTCGGGCATTACGAATACACCGTTATGCCCTTCGGGTTATGTAACGCGCCTGCTATATTTCAGACCTTCGTCAATGACGTTTTCAGGGATATGCTCCTGTCCCACGTCATCGTGTACTTAGACGATATCCTCGTGTACTCTCCTACGCTTGAAACCCATCGACATCATCTGAGGGCCGTGTTACAGAGACTACGGGAGAACGGTCTGTACGCCAAGGCCGAGAAATGCGCCTTTGAGAAAACCAGTCTGCCCTTCCTTGGATATATAGTCTCTTCCGACGGTCTCCATATGGATCCGGCTAAACTCGAGGCCATCACAGCATGGCCTCTCCCTCGTACTCTCAAAGCCATCCAACGGTTTCTTGGCTTTGCCAATTACTACCGGCGCTTCATCCGGAACTACTCCGCCATAGCGGCTCCCATCACCGCCATGACAAAAAAAGGGGTTGACCCAACCCTATGGACTCAAGAAGCCAGAAAGGCGTTTGAGAACCTGAAACAAGCCTTCATTTCGGCTCCTGTCCTTCTACGTCCGGACCCAACAAAACAGTATCTCCTGGAAGTCGATGCCTCTGAAACCGGTGCCGGGGCTATATTGTCACAACGCAAAGAACAAACCACGAAATACCATCCCTGTGCCTTCTTCTCCAAGCGTTTTTCCGCAGCCGAACAAAACTATGACGTCGGCAACCGTGAGCTCCTGGCCATCAAAATGGCATTTGAGGAGTGGCGTCACTTACTAGAAGGTACCGAACAACCTGTGGTCGTTGTGACAGACCACAAGAACCTTGCGTACATTGAAGGTGCTAAACGGTTATGTCCTCGCCAGGCACGGTGGTCGCTCTTTTTCACACGTTTTAACTACTACATCACCTACAGGCCAGGAACCAAGAACATCAAGGCTGACGCTCTATCCCGTCAATTCGATTATCAACACGATCGGCGCTGCGACGACCCCATCATACCCTCCACGCGACTCATCGCCAGCTTATCTACCCACACGATGAGCCGAATCCGTATGTCCCAAAGGACCATCCCGGCCCATGAACGTCCTCCTCCAGGTCGTCTTCATGTGCCTCCCAAATATCGCACGGACGTCCTTCGTTGGGGTCACGATTCCCTGCTGGCGGGTCACTCTGGCTTCCGGAAAACGATGTTCCTCATCCGTCGTTCCTTCTGGTGGCCGTCCCTGGCCAGGGATATCCGGTCCTATCTCGCTGCCTGTCATACATGTGCACGACAGAAGTCCCCCCGGACGCGTCCACAGGGTCTCCTGCATCCACTTCCCGTTCCTACGGCTCCCTGGACACACGTCTCTCTGGACTTTGTTGTGGATCTACCTAGGTCCCAAGGAAACACCACCATCCTGGTGGTTGTTGACCGCTTCTCCAAGCAGGCTCACTTTATCCCTTTGCCGCGCCTGCCTACCTCTATGCAACTGGCCGACATCTTCATCAAAGACATTGTCCGCATACACGGTCTTCCTCTACACATGGTGTCCGATCGAGGCACGCAGTTCGTATCCAGCTATTGGAAACACCTTTGCCGTAAGCTCGGCATACAACACCACTTGTCGTCTGCCTACCACCCAGAAACCAATGGGCAAACGGAAAGAACGAACCAAACCCTCAAGCAATACCTGAGGATGTACAGCAATGTACGACAAGACAACTGGGCATCTCTCCTCCCGCTCGCTGAGATGACGTACAATGGGTCCCTGCACGAATCCATCGGCAGTACCCCGTTCTTTGCTGCATTGGGTTACCACCCGGTGATCCTGCCTCCTCCGTCTTCTCGTTCCTCCTCTGCTGTGCCGGCGGTCGACCATCGAGTGACTGACATGCGGAAACATTGGAGTTCCCTTCGCACTGTTCTCTCCAATGCACAGCATCGCTGTAAGCGAGCGGCTGACGCCAAACGGTCATCTCCCCCGGATTACAAAGTGGGTGACAGGGTGTGGTTGTCGACTCGCGGTCACACGCGGGGCTTGTGGTCCTTCTTCGTCGGGCGCGCGCACCCGCTCACGCTCCAGGCACGTCGCCGCGCGCACACGCCGGGAAACCGGCGGAAGTGCGCCATCTGGTGGTGGTTCCAGATATCGCACCTAATATCAATTTAGGGCGCGACACGCTCTACGGCGCGGCTGATGACGTGAGTGTTACCTTTCCTATTTAAACCCCATTCGTTTGCCTTGTCTTTGCCCGTTCTAAACGTTCTCTAGCGTTGGGTGTGCTGATTTCTAATATATTTCTGCCTTGTGTACCGACCTCTTGCCTGTTTAAACGACCACGATTCTTCTCTGCCTGCCTACGAACCCGGACCTGTTTACCGTTTTGCACCTGATCTACCTGCCCTGACCTCGGATTGTTGTTGACCTTGCTGCCTGCTTTTGCCCTCGACCTCGGACTGTGTTCTGGACTTTCTTTACGCTGTGCTTACCTGCATTGTTGGATCCCTCATCTACCTGACCGTAACACTGCTACAAAAGCCACCAACCATTTAGAAGACCACATTTCAGCATAGATGTAGCATAGATGCTGGGGAAAGACAGAATGGGTGTTTTCATTTAATAGACATGGTTGGAACGGAGATTCAGCATGTAACCAAACTTGTTGTTTAGGCTCTGAGTCTTTTTTATTGAACTAAAAAAAGGGATGAAACGAGGCATCACAGGATATGTTTCTTCTTCGAGCAACAGCTCTTAAATGAGAGCGGTAGCTGGACAGTGGGGACAGTGCAGAAAAGCTACTTTTAAGCATTTAAAACTGACAGTGGTCATTACTGACCGTCCTTTAACAAGTCACCTTTCAATAAAATGTTTCTTTTGAAAACAATATTACTCTTTGCAATGAAAATGAGGGAATGGGACCTCAGTTGGAAAAAAAAGACTGAATCATTTGATATGATTATATATATATA
>VKOC01016551.1:0-10729 GCA_009364415.1 Spea multiplicata
TTATGATGGCAGAGGGTAAGTATGCCTGTTAAAAATTAACATCGCCATAGTGATAATAACATTTGGGAATTCTCAGGATTTGACCCAAATAATCAGGGACGTTAAAGTAGAAGAACAAATGTTTGCTCGCGGTACTGAAACGAAACCCCTTAGAAAACAGGGCCAGACCAAGGATGTTTGATGCCCTAACCCAGGAGTCTCTGACTTTACATTTAATGATTAATTAATAATCTAGAGAGATTACTATGAAAATGTATTGAGAAAAAAATATTTAAGTGCTAATTTTTTAGTTTTCTTTAAATGTACACCACCGCCTTCTTCCAGGCACGGAGTGAGCCGGCTGTTTGAGAGCTACTCAGGGCGATACCTTTGGCTCATAAGTTACCTGTTGGAGACAACTGTCCTAGCAAACTGTGCTGTTTGACCCCCATAGGGGTAAATGTATCCCCAGTCTCAGACTGGTCCTGTTCATTATATGTTAATGTCTTCTCTTTTCTGTTTATGCCCCAAAAGCAGTCAATGACCACCCCGCCATGTAATTCACGCTGCTCTTTCTGGGACCATGAATGTTGCATTGCGTCTGTGCACTCTTATTGGTGGCCAACAGCAGACATAAGTTGACAATGTTAGAGTTATTTGGTGGAACCCATAAATTGGATGTATAGCAGTTTTGTGACTTCACGCCATGGCGATCGTAAACAGGACAGGAATTCTGAGTACCCCTACCTGAAAATAAGTAGTTTAAGGGGTTCTTATTGTGCTCAAGCCAAGCCATCCAAAAACTGAGACCTGTTGAGTTGAAGTGCGTTATTTTCCTTTCATTATAGACACACTTCAACACAGCCATGTTCAGTCTTGCAGAATATAGTAAATAGGATAGAATATTGCAGATCAAGCATTGATTCGTGATTCATCACCGGCGCTGTGAAAGTCTCTCCTTTCAATCATCCATTGGTTTTCCCGCTTTAGCCAACGCGGATCTGTCACTATTCCTGAACCCTACAGTTTAGACCACCAAGCCTACTCCCATGTGCTAGGTTCAGTAGATGTCCTCCAGCAGTGTATTGTACCAGTGCAGCAACAAGTTCATGGACCATCGTTGTGTGAAAAACAATGGTTTTGGTCACTGTGTCTAACAATGTGTGTTACCGCAGACAGGATACAACACACAACAAGCAGGAGACAGAATTCCTACCACAAAAAAAAAGAAATTGTCTTTATGCCAACACACGCAGGAAGCCCCATCCATGGAGACTTGGGACTTTATGCTTCTCGATTGTTCCACTCAAGATATGTCGAGTTCTAGATTTGTTTTGACCGTGTACAATGATTTACACTTAGCTCTTCACTTGGTTGAAGGCCATTAAAAAAAAGATAAAGGATGAAAAAAAAACTCTAAAACAAACATTGACTTTTATTCCCCTCGACTCAGAAAGATTGGCTATTGATTTAGTATTTCCTGTAATTCATCGAGGTCAATAGGCTATCTGCAGAAATATTTCTTTTATCCACAATAGAAAGTTTGAACCGTTCCATTACTCATCGGGCCAGAAAGCTAAAAGGTGGGTAAATACCGGCAATTGTGTGATAAAAACCTACTTCTTTAACTCTAGAGGACAAAAAAAAAAACAATTGACCTCATAATTAAACTAGCTATGGCGTTAAGATGGATCTCATACACAGATACGGCTAGCTTAGTTATGATGGTTAATTATGAGGCAAAATATATATTTTCTTAAATAAAAATATATATATTTTGTGTAGTGTTATAAGGCGGATGGCCATTTTGTCCCTGTAAATGCCCCTCTCTGTGGCAATATAACAGAGAGGATTTGCCTAATAAGTGGCCGATCTACACTAAGAAGAGGAATAACCCCCAGGGTAATGATACTCCACACTCTGCTGATGCAGTGTACTTAAAATATTAAAAGATGAACGGGAAAAGAACGATTAAAAACCTAGCCACCAGATGGCGCACTAGATTAACCCCCGTAGGGACAATCCCTCGAAGGCTCACAATCTACAACTAGTAATAGCGGAGAAGAATTAGCATTCAGAGTTTCAATACGTACAATGGTAGGACACATAAAACGAGAAAGAGCGGCCTTGTCAGGGGCTTAAAAACTGGCACTTGCCGGGGACAGCTGACAAATGTCCAACCTAGGATCTAAAAACACAGACAGTGGTGTCCATTATCCCTCCTTATTAACCCCCCCACACCAAAATGTCTCCCCCTAAATGCAGCCATCTGTTCCCTAGTCACATCACATCTAATCCAACCGAAGGATGTCTGAGGAGCCCTCCTGAAATGACATCATACACACAACATGACATCACACATTTTCCAAAAAAACAAATAGTATTTTTAAAAAATACTTATTTTGCTAATACTTATTCATAAATAAATCAGCATTCTGTCTTTTGCATATTAATTCAGTAAAAAAAAAAGATTATTATATTAAATGGTATATCACTGACAGTCACTCATCATATCAAAACCATAGATTTTAACTCTTCCTGGTTTTTTTATAGTTTTTTTTTTAATATAACATATACGTAGGTGTTATTTCCAGGAAAAACAACTGAAGAACTCTGGGAGAGAGGTGGGAATCATGGTATCGCTGTTTGTACTTGCACGATAAGCCCGGGACATCACATGGAGAAGCAGCACATCTACAAATCATAGCTGTCACCTAGTCCTCGGTTACATAATGCTTTGATTCCAACCTTCACTCCCTTAATAGGTTCGTAGCTCCAAGTACAGACAGAAAGCCAGCACTCTGTTATTATAAATGCATTTGTTCCCAGCGTGTCTAAACCGCCTTCCGCCCTTTCATTTTCCAAAATTACAATCAATTATAAACCCCGGTTCGCTGGTTCTCCTTTCATTAGAAGAACATCCCTTGAGTGCTGGTTAAAGAAAGAGTAATGAGGAGAAAGAGTTTTATTATTATTTTAATATTTGTTTTCTATTTAACTTAAGCTTGTAAGAACGCGCCGGCATAAGCGCTCGCTAGAATGATGCGCGGGTAATCATTTAACGAGCGAAGCAAACAATTATTGCTGTAAACAATTATTTTCAGCACAAAAAGTCTGCTTTGAGAATATGTCAGTGGATCTGCATAACTGCCAACAGCACAAGATTTGACGGGGCAGTCATTGCAATAGGGATTATGTGCCAGTAAATGTCCCGTTTATTGGAGCCGTCGGCAGCTAAACACCCGTAATACCGGAACTGGGTACTGTGCATGATGGAAAGGGCAAAAAAGAGAAGCGTGTTGATTGGATGGAAAGCAGAGTTATGTCATGCGTAAAGTGTGATGTAACACAACTGCTCACATCCTGGCGTGGGACACTAGAATGTTGGTAAGTATGGATTTGAAGTTCTATACATTTCAAAGTTAGTTTGTGCAACAGCATGGACCTTGATCGATTTCACGGCTCAGTGAAGGACCAGCGGAGATCGAAAGATCTCCCCAACCAGCCTATGATGCCCACAAAAACGGGACGGTTGGGGTTGGTCGGTAGGACTGTCCCATGGAAAAGCAGGACACTTGGGAGGCATCCGCTACCCTATAGGAGGAACTGCCCCGGGTAAACCGGCATGAGATCTACTGTCCTATGCGTAATAAGTCATAAGCTGTGGCCTGTATATACTGCAGATAGGAGGACATTATAGTAAATTATTAATTATAGTACATTATTACTACTGCATTCACAATAATATTCAAATATCGCTAAAATCCCCTAAATTTAAATATATTCCTGTATTTTTTAAAGGAACCCAGCAGACACTTTTGTTCCACAGGTCAACATCAGAAGCATTTGCGCTCATCTTACTTAGAGAGAACATGATTTTCTTTGGCGATTTATTCCTTCATCCACAGAAATTGTTCACAATATTGTACCCAAAACATAAATGGGCAGCCAATAGCTCTTTGTAGGCTCTGACTCCCATATCTCTCAGCCAGTGTGTGGATGGAAGCAAGAAGTGACCCGGCATTTATATAACTCACCCTTCCCATATAGGTCCAAACTATAACCCATGCAAATGCTGAATGCCAGGTCTTTACAACACTTTGTCCTCTTGGCTTCAGGAAGAAACGTGTTATGCAACCCGGTTTCGATAAGCGCCCTTCGGAGAAGCCGCCCTGTGAATCGCATCTTATTATCTCACTTTCTAAGCCGTGTTTTCGTGTTGGAAGCCAATCGTACCGTCATTAAAATATGGAATTGAAAGACAGCCCTGGATAATCGCCTTTGTTTTTATAATCTAACCATGCAGCTGGGTAATGTCACAGATTCACGCAGATGTTCTAAGAGGTATGGGTGGGAAAGCACCGTTTACCTTTAATACACTGATACCTTTCATACACTGATATATAGTGACAGCCATTAAAGTGCATACAATGGCTGGAGTGTTCAACAGCCAACGCCAAGGAGTTTCTCCTGCCAGAAAGAAGTGTCCTCCATAAACTATAGTTATGCGAGACACTTATAACATTACATTTATAACACAAACATTCATTCACTCATTCATTCACAGATACTCATTTATTCACTCATTCACAGATAATCATTCATTCCCCTAATCGCGCATACTTGTTCATAACCCTCCCCCACCCCGTTACCTGAACTGCGGATTTCCCGGTGCCGCTCGCAGACTGTGGGTTCCCTCTGTGTTGCTCGCACTCTGTGCGAACAACTTCTCTTGTCCCGCACAGGGGAAGCAGGACCGTAGCAGAGTCATGTGACGTAGATTCACGTGACTCTGCTGGGTTCATGCTTCCTCCTAACGTAACAAGAGACGATGCTCGCACAGGTAAGCAGCAGCAATTGCCCCGTCCTGGCCCCCTCCCCGCCCTGGATTTTCTTCGCGTGTTTTTTTTTTATTTTGGCATTTTGCCGACTAATGCCATTTTTCAAATCACACCCATCATATTTCGGTGCATCCCTAATGGAAATACTTCCCAGGCAAGTCAGATTTTACAATGTTCTGAACAGGGCTAATTATTACCTAAATGTAACCTGAGAACTAATTGTCTGTACTAGATCTCAGCCTGATCATTTTAAATGTAAATTATTAGAGTACCAACACTAGACTCGATGGGCGGTCAAATACTAGGTTTCATATTTGGGGACTGTCGGGTTTGACCTGGAGTCTCTGGGATTGGGATTTACGTTGGGATTGTTTTAACATAACTCCAGCCCCGCCGGGAAATTGGTTCAAATACAGTTTATAAGCCGTAGGTACCTAAGTCTCTTATAAACTATAGTGGAACCATTTTTCTATAGTGGAAGGAATTCTGCCCCTGGGAGGCTGCAGTTACATGAAAGATCCGCGAGTCTCGTCCTTCCATTTTATCTATAACCTCGCCCTCGTTCACAAATAAAAAAGAAAGGCAAAGCTTTACATTTTATTGTCTTGCATCCAAAAGAAACCTTCTCTTACGAAAATATTTGTACTGGAGAAAGTCATTAACATCCAATTAATTTAGGGTAATTTAAAATGGGCACGAAAAGGGAACGTTTTAATCTATATAATCCCTAGTGCCGCCTCTCTATATAAAGAAGATTAATAAATCACCCATATCCAGGTGACAAATCTACCCTAAACATGCGCAATGTAACCGAAACATAGAATTTGACGGCAGATCAGACCCATCCAGCCCATCCTGATGTTAAGTATCTGCTGGTCTCCTGTCTCTGTTCCCCTCGGATAAACATCTACTCCGTATATCCTCATTAAAGACGTGGCGTGCGCCCCGCAAAGAGCTGCCTGTCTGATCCGAGACATCTGTGTCAGGAGAGAATGACGTCTCTCGACAAGATAATGTGACACCCACTGCGACCCGCAGAGACAGGAGAACAAGTGCTTCGATACAATATTCACTAAGGAGCGACAGCTGGAGATGTTACCGTGTATCTGAATGTCGTTACATTGGGGCTTGTGTATAAAAACCCATTGTACAGCGCTGCGGAATATGATGGCGTTATATAAAACCATCATTCAAAAAAAAAAAAAAGTGATTCCACTGATTCCAAGTGCTTTTATCAGCGCAGCAGCCATACTTTCTGCTCCGTTGTATTAAGGGAGTTTAAATGTCCCTGCATACATTTTGACATTTGGTCACTTCAACCTCGAATCTCCAAACTCTGCTCTCTGGTTTCCTAATTAATGGAATCTTTCTTTATGAATGGACCATTCCATTGGTTGCTACGGTGACAACACCATGTCGGTGCATGTGAATCGCTATTGCCCCTTTTTTTGATCAGAAAATATGAAAATATGACCCGACGTCCATCGGAAATCCTGCCGAGCTGAGAGCGCAGCGTGTTTTCATAACTCCTGGAGTGCCAGAAGTCCGAGCGCTTTGCTGTACGCCACGCACAAAGGGGGCTTTAAACGGGGCTTACAGGACACAGCAATCTTTCAGTCGTTTACAATGCCAGCTTTATGAACCTACAGCGCGCAAGCCTAAACTTGGCTCAGCCTCTCTCGCCTTCGCGCAGGGAACACATGCACCTCCACGTGTCCTCCCTCCGACAAGCAACTGCAAAAGAAAACACGGCTCCGGCTCTCAGTGAAAGGCTAATTGCTGTTAATTTTCCGAGTGTGAGATGTCAGCGAGTCTTAATACAGGAGAGACAGCTGAAAAGTCCTCTGTGTTCTTTAACTTCTTCCAAGTCTCTTTAGATGGGAGGCCAAGTTCTTTGATATATATATAAAGCCGCCTTGACATCCTCTCCCCAAAAAACAAATATTTTTGGACATAAGCACTCCCTATCTTACGCATAATATTAATAATGTTTGTCTGTTTTATAACATTCTAAGGGACATCAAAGATCTTCCTTGGAACCGTCTCATTTATCCTGTGGAGGTCTGTTTGGACCTCTGAAGCATCTTGTGGGACCTGGCTTAAAGCAGCAGCCCCATAAATACATCTCTTTGGGTAAAGAAGGTGCCACCGTGGCGTACCCCTCTGAACAAACAGAAACCCGTATCCACGTTAAATAATTCGATACAGTTGTTATTTTATAGACATTTACCCTGTAACTGGCAGATATGGGGTTTGACGGACTGGGCTCGTTTCAGACAACATGCAACCACCAAAGAGAAGTATGTTAAGGTTACATGATATCTATGTCAATGACAGAATACATTTCAATCTGAAGAAGAGACCTCTGAGTTCCCAAAAACTCTACAACTTTTTCTGTGTTGGCCCAATAAAAACTATAATTTTCCACTACTAAATCTTCTCTTGGATTAATATGGCCACAACTAGAAACTAGAAGCCCTAAAATGGTTTAACTCCCAAACGTAAACTGTCTGAAAAACAGGTAGTTTAAGGTGACTTGATGTTTTATGGAGGGTGGAAGGTCGGAAGAGATACAAAGGCATAAAATGCGAAACCACCAGCTCTCCATGATGTTGGATGTAGAAGCCCTAAATGGTTTCGGTTAACCAAACTGACAGATGCAGGACTTAGTGAATAAAGACCATTTTGTTCTGAAGAGTTTCCAAATATTTATTGATGTACGACAGGTAATATTGGCGACTATATTAATAAACTGAACCCATTGTAAAGCGCTACGGAATTTCATGGCGCTATATAAAGCAATAAATAATAATAATAATAATGCCACCTACCACTATTGACTCCTAGGAATATTAGGCAAAGTTGGTGAATTAGGTTGAGAGCAATAAAAATAAAATACAAGTACGGCTGGGAATGGGCAGATACCATTAACCCTTGACTCCCATACCATTAACCCTCGCCAACCCTACAAATAATGCAGTCCAGGTCAGGTCATTTTGCGTAACACCAGGGCTGGATCAGTCAACATTCAGCCAAAACCTAACATGCCTAGTATGGCGCCTCGTGTTTAGAATATGGCATCACATTTATAGAACGCCGGCAGATCCTATGGCGCTATTACTATAGTAGGACAGTAGGTTGACGATCTTCGAATCACAATATGATGCATGTCGAGACACACGGGTACAGAAGGAGAAGAGGGTCCAGCTATCTTAACACTAGACTGCATACTTACATACGGTAATTACCTAAAATGCATATTTTAGAGGGCGCTGCCCGGATTGTGTTACACCTAAAATATTTTGCAGCTTAAAATGGCAAATTGTTACAAAAGTATTTCTTTTCATTGTTGGTTTCTCGCAGTCACGCTGGCTAAATTAAGATTGCAACATTTCTGGCAATCTGCACATTTTCCAGCCTGCGTTTGACGAAGGTGAGATGAATTTAGGGCCCAACTTGTATTCTTTTCCTGCCCTAAAAAGGAAAGGCTTTAGTTCTGAGCTAAAAAAAAATGTCAAACCGACACCAATTCCACATCGGAAATGATTAGAGGGGTAGCTCTTCAGGTAAATGGAGCAGCCACCCATTGGAAGTGGTAGAGGTTAATACAATGAGGGGGTTTAAACACGCATGGGATAGGCATATGGCTTTAAGACGAGACCAAAGACTGATTAAGGACAGACTAGATGGGCTGAATGGCTCTTATCTGCTCAGCAGAGTAGCTGCCATATTGCCCCATTTTAACGCTAAAAGTCCACCAGCAACCATTTTTATTTGTTGGAGCCACAGAAATCCAGACGTCTTGCGACTCTTGTGGGATCCATGGTTCAGTTCACTTGTTTCCTTTCTCCTATTGTCAGAAAGGATAGAAAAAAACCATAAAATGCTGTTCCATGTTCCATACAGACAGATCTATAAACTTGGCAAGCATTCTACGGCGGCCATAAAGCATCAGCTCAGCGTGGTCTCCGAGCAGACAGCGTCGCCCCCAAAACACCAAGTGACTGATGACAATGGCGGCCTCCAGATAAAGGGGGTTTATTGGGACAAAATTAGATAAAACCAGGCTTTTGCTCATGGAGAACAATATATTTTTTTTCCGTGGGCTTCCCCTTTAAGAGTCCACGTTTCCATTCACAATGTATCCGGCCAGAACATATTTATGAGACCTAACGGGAGACACGGTGGTGTCCGGCAGCTTCCTCTAATTCTCTATGAACCAGCTGTATAAACATTTTTATTCCACTCTGTAGGGCTGTTCCTTTTTTTCAGATTTAGGGCCGTTGACAGCATCCTCTTATCTTTCTTATATGTGTCCAAAATAGCAACGGCTATTAATAATTTGAAGAAAGGAGGACAGACACAGGAAAGCGCATATTTACCCAAAGAATGGCTGACGGTTGCCGCCGAAATAATAAATTAGACTCGGTACGATGTTCCTCGTAGATTCAGCATAGCGTTGTTACCCAGTTAGCGGCCGTTATAAGGTGATAAGTATCTCGGATACCGACAATAGGTGGTTCTACTGTAATTAAGCAGATTGAGTGCCAAGCCCCCCGCTGGTGTAAGGGGCTTGTTTGAGCAGGTGGGAAGGGGTGCGATATACCGGGTGATGGAAACATAGAATTTGATAAACTTCTTAATGACATCTAAGCCTCTGATCCTCTAGTTTTAGTGTCACGGAGGTCTATTAGCTAAAGACACAGCAAGTTTGCCAAAGCCGGACAGAATATCTGTGATCTCTCCGGGTTTAATCAGGAGTCTCGGTGGTTAAGTGCTGCTTCCGCTGGACTCCGGGCCACTTTCCTCATTTTTGGGCAGGTGAGAGATGTCTGGCCAATACCACCCACTCCGGCCCCATTGCCCCTGATTACACTTAGTGATATTACATATATTCAGTATTTCCTGTATCTGATTTTCTGTAATGATAGTAATAATAATAATTAAATTAACTATAATACAGCACCGTCATGGTAGAGATGGCTCCTACTGGCCTGTGAAGCGGGCAGGTAAAGCCAAGTGGCCCCTCCAGGTAACCAATATCTATGCAGTAGAATCCACTCACACTAACAAACATTCCCAAACGTACACACACACTAACAATCATTCTAACACTCACTTACACATATGCAGACACACTAACACACACTCACTCAATGATGACACAATTTACCCCCTGTGCAAGCAGCCGCGACATTTCCATGGGGTCATGAAACACGGCGTTAAGCGACCCTACTACACTCACAGCTCCGCCATTTAAAGAGTTTTGGACTGGCCCAGGGGCAACAGCCCCACAGCCCACTCCGGCCACCATTCATCCTCAAAGCTTGTTTATTAACCTTACAAGTAGCCCCTGTTAAGTTGATTAATGTAGTTAGAGGCAATCAGTGGTGTATGCTGGCCTCAGGTGGCAAACGATTGCCTTTTTTTTTTTTAAATGAGAGGGCTTCATGTGTTCAATGGAATGGTTGCGGATATTGGGGATCTGGCTCATATATGTATATATATATGTATATATATATAAACACGGGTATATAGTATTCTTACCCTGCGCAGCTCACCAGAGAAGGGGGTTGGCTGTGGGAGGGGGCAGCTTTATGCCGCGAGAAAACGCTTGGCTAGGAATCGCTATGAAGCACATATACAAGGCTGGAAATTTCCACTAGTTTTGATGATTAGTGTTTGGAGAGACGGTGGAGATCCGTGGGATTCCAACACGTTTCACAAGGAATTTACCGGATTATATCAGAGACCAAAGCTTTTCGCACAGAACAAAAGAAAGCAGCTCGACCAACGATGAGACCATGTACGCAGAAAATGAACGCGGCCTTGCGGAAAATATGCCGCTAAAGTGCAATTCTCCTTCTGTAAAGAAATAATTACGTTTTGCAGCAAGCAAATACTGTACC